>SRPS01000057.1:0-123725 GCA_018360175.1 Claviceps arundinis | reverse complement strand
ATGTGTGTATGTGTGTATGTGTGTATGTGTGTATGTGTGTATGTGTGTATGTGTGTATGTGTGTATGTGTGTATGTGTGTATGTGTGTATGTGTGTATGTGTGCGTGCTGTGGGTAGAAGAGAAATGAGAGAGGGCACGGCCAAACCTACCAATTGGGCACTATCCTGTGCTTTATTCACCTCGATCCATATGTCGTCGTTCGTTCCCAACGGCGGAGACAAGCCCATGAGAGACACGGCCGCCAGCCAACTAGCCTCGATGAACGGCCAGATTAAGAAACAGTAAAAGTCATAGTTCTCGCGACCAGCTCTGCGCTCCTCGGCGGCTAACCCAACAGTGGTGATGTTCTTGCCCTGCTCGTCCCAGTCCAGGCGGACGACGTTATCGGCTTCTAGACCCCGTAGCGTCTTGTCCAGGTTGGTGACCAGGCCCGCGGAGTCAAAGATGAACTCGCCACGGAAGAGCGAGGACAAGAAGAAAACCTGATCTTTGAGTTCCCCGTACGTCATGTCTTGTGTGGAGGGCCCGCCCCCACGCTTCACCTTTGTGTACATGGCCGCGCTGACGAGAGCTTCGTAAATGAACAGATGAATAGTCATGTTGCGATAAAACGAGAGCTGGAAGCGGTCGACGGCGTAAAAGGTCGGCTCTGCCAGTCCATTTATAATACCGACGAGATCCTTTCCAAGAACTTCCAGTCCGCGATCTACAATTTCCGAGGTGGTCACGTTACCGAAATGAGCGACACGTCCGCCTTTGGCCCGGATGCGAGCGGTCAGCCATTCCACTCGGCGGATGAGCTCTTGCAGACCGACGCCGCGGCCTCGCAGGGTGAGGAGGACCGTTCCAATCAGGGCGGTGGGCATGACGACAGACACGGCATTGATATCCCCCAAGACCTTGTAGCCCATGGTTCTCAGGATCTTTTCCCGCACCGCCCTCACCTCAGGGTTGCTGTGGTCTGTATCTAAGCCGGGAGGAATGGACGACAGTCGCGAGAGCTGCTCGTCGACGAACCGCCGTAGGCTCCACGGTTCGTGGAATCTGACGTCCACCCGACCAAGCTTGAGCGAGAGAACAGACGATCCGCCAGACAAAAAATCGGCCAGGTTTTCCTTCTTCTTCGGCATGCCGAGCAGCTCCGTGACATAGCCCTCCGTCTCGATGACCTTGTCGTATTGCGTGCTCACAGGACATACGATGGCGTCGTCGACCCGACCCGAGAGGATGCTGTCTAGGATGAAGCTCAAGATGCCAAACTTGGGCGGCAGCAGTTTCCCCGTCCGCGATCGGCCTCCCTCGATGAAGCATTCAAAGTTGTATCCCCCTTGTAGCAGCGTGTCGATATAGCTCTGCACAAGCGTCGAGTACAATGCATCATCACCAAACGATCGCCTTATCCACATGGCGCCGGCATGCTGCAGAAAACTGCCGACGAGCGGAAAGTTGAGATTGTCTCCGGCCACAACGACGGGTAGGGTGAGTCCGAGCCGGTAACAGATGAGCTGGAGCGAGACATAGTCAACGTGCGATCGGTGGCTAGGCAAGAAAATAATGCTTTGTTTCTTTTTGGCAGCAGCATCGGCGACTTTTCGCAGGCGCAATACCTCTTCACTGGACACGTGGATTCCTTGGTGGTATGCCCTGGTCAGCAGCTGCGTTACTGCGTAATATGCGCCTCGGATAAACGTCTTGCTCTCCATCTTGCAGATCATGTCATCTGTCATCTTCTCCGCCACTTGCTGTAGGCCGGCCTCCAAGACGTTACGTCTTTGAGCACATTTCATGGCACAGTCTGGATCGTCCTTGTTGATCAGGCCTTCCTCGACCTCGACGCCAACTCTGTCTTGGGCTAGCTGCATGATTCGCCTCTGAAGCAACGGCGCCGAGAGAACCATGGACTTTATGTTTTCGGAAAAGCCGGAGTAGAAGACGGGCTGGCCTATAACGTTATCGTATGCGCGCCAGCCATGGCCAGATACGTACATGGACACTTCACGGAGGAATCTAGATACAGTACATTAGCTACAATGCGATGTCACCCAATGGGCTCGGACGTTGCTTCAAGACTGTAACCCGATAAATTTTTTTGAGACTTGTGTCTTACTGTAATGGCTCCGAGCGAAACGAGGCAAACTGGTTCATGAGCGCCTGTTCTTTGCCCTCGCGGGTGCCCTCCGGCTCGACATAGCCGCTTGGTTGTAGGGTGATTTCATCACCAAGAATTTGCAGATCTGGGGCTGAATTGCTGCTTGCATCAGCCGCCTCGTCCTTAGGAGGCATAACAGCTAGAGGGGAAACGGGCGGCAACAGTATCTGGACACTGATCACAGACTGGGCCGTTGCTGTGTCTCAATGCCGAAGCTTATGGTGGTCGGCGTGAACACTCAGCTCTCCAGCTTAGTGCTTCAATGGCGTCAGCAGAGTCGTCGAATATGTATAGCTAGCTCATGGCGCAACAGCATTGCTGAGCAGGCTCAACAGATATGAGAGGTAGGTAATCAGTGAGCGGGCGGCTTGATGGTGGTCACTGGTCGTATCGCAATAGCCGAGGGACGGAGCATGTGAAATCGGAAACGGAACTGTACCGACTCGAACGGCAAATAATGTGGGGCTCACCGAATCGCCCTGATTCACATTCAAGAATCAAGATTGTCCAGAATCCAGATTGACCAATCGACCAATCAATGAGCATCCTCAAGCCAGACGTCGTAGACGGTACGTACATAGGTACCTAAGGTACCTAGCGCAAGTTCCTACACCTCTGCATGTTATGCATTCTCTTTCTCACCCCAAGCCGTCATCATGGAAACCTCGACAGCCCAAGAGCTCACCCAGAATCTCCTGGCGCGCGCTCATTCTCCTGACAGCGTCAGCCGGATCTACACTGAAAAGATCCAACACCGCACATTGCATCTGAGGCCGTCGTCTCCGCCGCCTGCAGCACTCAACGCCCGAGCTGCCCGGAGGAGGGCCCGCGAGGAGAAGAAAGCAAAAACAAAGATTCGCCCGAAACCGCTGTCATGTCGCGAGCGTCGAAAGCTCGGCGTGTACGACATTCCGAAACAAGGCCAAAAGTACGATATCTACAAGCCTCTTTACGACTTATGGCAGGGTTATGCGAGAGAGATCTTAGGCACCGACATTTACCGCGGTGGTCCTGAGGCAGCTGCGAAACTGGCCAGTGCCGAGCTACACGGAGCGCAGGCTGAGGTTGTCAGAAGCCGCTGCTCTGGGCGCGTCGGCATCAAGGGCATCATTGTCCGTGACCGAAAGTTTGTGTTTGAGATCATCACTGAGAAGAAAGGCCTGAAGATGATTCCTAAGGAGGGAACGACGTTTCGCATCGAGGTGAATCCCAAAACCGGAGATGACGCGAAGCCTTTTGTCTTTGACGTTTTGGGGGACCAGTTTATGCATCGCTCTGCGGACCGGGCAAACCGAAAGTTCAAGCAACATTTTTTACCCAACCTATGAAGCTCTCCACAGTGGCAGACACGAAACTACTTAACTACATATATTCCCCACGAGTGCCTATATCTTTTCCATGCAATCTCCAAGACATGTCACTAGATGGCGCAGCGCAGCTGAGACCACCTTCGCCTCGTTGTTACTTGGGTGGCCTTGAAAGCCAAACACGTTATCAGTCAGGCTAATGAGCCCTCACTAAAGGCCCCAAGGTTGCAATGGTTTCAGCGGTCGTCGAGATGGCTTTAACTGGACAAGATCTCAAAAAAGTGCGAGATCACACAACATTATGTGAAGGCATGAATCGCAAGAGAGAAGGCAAACGGCAAGCCAAGAGTGGGCGGAACTAGCATCATAAAACAAGATGGTTGGCAAGTTTGGAGGATGGGTGTCTCGAACGCGCCTGCGCCAGCTTGGCTGACAAGGCTATGGATGCGCGAGACGGGTCTCTCAAGCGTAAGCGTACAAGGTCAGCTTGGCTCGGCTCGAGAAGTCGAATCAATCACAACGATTCGAGCCTTCTATTGAGCACTATTCCGCGGAAGCAGGCCAGAGAGTAGCAGTCGGTGCTGTCTCTTTACATCAATCTAGTTCATTCCATTGATGATATCGGATGACTTCATATACATATGTGATGCGTCGTGAGAAATTACAGCTTTTTTGGTGGAGGAGCGGTGAGGGAGGGTTATTTGATACATTCGCGTCAAGTCTAGTGTCGGATGTGTCCTGGAGTCCTGGTGATATGACATGTTGCCTGAGTCCAGGATGAAAGAGTGTTTCAATGGTTCTTTCAAGGAACCTGATTGTACATGCGCAGTGAGCAGCGTTCATTCGGGCGATTAGCCGGTCTTCTGATCATTGGCTGCACGACACTTTGACCATATGTACCTATTTGTTGAGGTATCACCAAAGAGAAGAGCCATATGCATCATTGTCGGCAAGTTCCCAGGTTCCCAATGGGACTTTGCTTCCCGAGTGATCACATTGCACACTCTGGAATTACCAACCGCGACGATCAACCAAAAGTAAACCCCTTTTCGGAGGAGATAGCATTGAAGATTCCGTTCAACATGATGAGTCCGATTCATCCACGTATCCTCAAGAGAGGTCGGCCATTGACACTGATCTTACACCTCCAGCTACATTGCTAGCAGGACTAATGGCGACACAACTTACCACACGCGTTATCCAAGGCTGTCCCAGGTACTCAAGCTAGAAACGTTGAAAAGCAACAACGAGAAGTGCTTGACAAGGCTCGATGAAGCGAATGTCTGTGGCAGGCTCGAACATAAACCAAGTCTTGACTCTTGAGGATCATCTAATGGGTGATTTGTTCAGAGAAGCGGAGCGCCGCATATTGCAAGGCTGAAACTGCGTCACCTCGTACAAGCGTTCATTTGCGCCGTATCATCCTTAGTTCCAGCAGTCGTCACAATACATGTGCAGTGATCGCTCATATTTTGCACAAGTCTGTACGTACGAGGATAGACGCATGCAGCTCGTCTCGGCAGGTACATAGGTACTGGCACGTCGCAGCGCGTCACCCGCGCGTCCGGAAAGACAGAGTCTCCAGTGCCCGGGTTAGGTTCAGCCCTCACGAAGCGTGCCGCGACGGATAAACTTCGGAGCGACGCAATGTGGTCTAGCGCGCGTGGCCAGAGCAGACGCGAGTTGACGAATGCGCCAAAGTGCCGCGCCTGCGTTTGCTGGGGCCGTCTCTTCGGGCCCTGCATCAAGCGCGCTGATTGGTTAGGGCGAGCGAAGGGAAGGTGGCTGCAACTCCAAGTCCAAATTTGCCTTTGACCAACCCTCAGGATTTTCCCGTCTGCTTCCACCACCGTACCAACGCACCACAACACCATCATATCACCAACCACCACACTACCGCAGCTTTAACGACGAGCTTCGCCGCCGCTTTGTATCTTCTTCAACCTCCACGCCCTGTATACAATCTGCTACTCCGTCAGCCCTGTGTGCGCATCATCTGCCCTTTTCATTAGCTGTTCGGAGCATTCTCTGCGTCTCGTTCCTCTTTGGCATTCACTTATTTACTTTCTGCACCGAACAAGTCGTCCCGACTTGTTCAACTCTCGCCTTATTTACCATTCGTCCTGAGCAACGCGCAGACGAAACAAGTTACTACCTGCCCCGTGACGCTCTGCACAACGCAATTGTGATAGACGAACAAAATGCCGTCCAATCTTCCTTCGAGCTTCGCCTCGGCTGCAGCTGGTCAGAATGCGAGTCGAGATTCGAGAGGCGGTAGAGGCGATGGTAGGGGAGTGGCTGGAGTCGATTGGTAAGTTACAGCATGTACAGCCTTTTTCAACATCTCGATCCGACCCCTGCTAGTAGACGCTTTTCTCCTTGTCGCGTTTCGCAACGTGATATTGCCCCGAGAAATCAGTTTGCATTGCCACCAGCCATCGCATAGCTCCGCATGGACCCTCATTCGCGACTTGCGTCACGACGGAGACCTTTCTGACATGGGAGGCGTGTGTGGAACGACCTCGCAAGAAAACTTGATAGATGCTCAGCCCAGTCTCTTCGCCCCCGGCGACACTGTATCCTCTTCACGGACATATTTCTAGGCGCAATCTTGTTTGAAAACTTACGACGGTGGCTAATTATTGCTCGCGCAGGATTCGTAGGGACGGCCGATCGGCTAACGGCACACTGACTCTCCGACGTTCCTCGACCACTCCCATCGGTCAAGCATCACACTTGTCCCCTTCCAATGATCCCGCGGTGCAGCCGCCCGCGGCCATTGAAGCGACATCTACCCAAGCATCGAGTCATGAGTCTGGATACGCACGTTATTCGAAGGACGATCTCCTGGCAATCTATCGGGCGCAAAAGGCTGGACATGACCCTTCTCGCTTGTTTATATCAGGTTGGGATCCCTCTCAGGTGAATGGCGGCACTGCTCGAGGCTGGGGCAAATCGAGTGATAGCCACATTCCCCAAGAGCCCGGAGCTTGCTGGCATCCAAATGGCGAAACGACCCCCATGGGTTTGCACGAGCTGTCAGCCGAGGAAAAGGAGGTGAGCAATGATATTGCTGTTTCCCCTTCGTTCTGCATTGAGTGCAGAGCTCAGATTGATTTTAACACTGTCGCAGGTCTTTTCCACGGAAATAAACTCACCTCTGAAACCTCCGATCCAAAACAAGGATGGACACCCCGGCAATGTCAATGGTCGGAAGCCTTCAATTTCTCAGGGCTCTGGAAATGCGTTCGGGGTCATATCGCCTTCCCCCGCTACTCGAGCAGGTCCGCGACGACGGGAGACCACCGAATCTAACCCTTTCAGTGCGAGCCTAGCGTCCCCCACCACTACTGGTAGGTTCTCTAGGGATGATGTGTCGCCCTGGACTCAGCGTCGAGGCAATGACTTGAGAGAATCAGAGCTGGACGATACGGACGTCGACGCCGATTCAAGTGCTCGTGAGGCTCCTGCCAAGCTGCCGTTTGCGAATTTGATGCGTTCCAACACGGCCGGTAGCCCGGCGGTGTCTTCCATCTGGCCATCTGCCAGCTCAGCAGCACCAGGTGGTGGTGGCGGCTTCGGAAACTTCGCGTTATCATCTGCGTCGGCGATTGGCGACAAGAGAGTTGCCAGTGGCGTTCTTGGTGCAAGTGGCAGCCGTTTAGCTCATTTGATTCCCAAAGAGGGAAACGAGAGCATGGCAAGCAAGGTCGCGGACTCCCAAAACACTCAAAACGGCACGGCTCAACAGTCCTGGCGCCCCCGGCCCCGCACCGATACTGATCCGTTCGGTGACGATGACGAGCTCTCAGGAAGTGCGGTCTTGGGCGGCGCACAGGACACCAGTTCAACCGGTCAAGGTCACGCCAGTCGCGTGGGTGTCCTCGGAACACCGGTCAAGGCATCTGCCGGTGACTTTGGTATGTCTGGTCTGAACCTCGGCGGCCAATCTACCGAGAACGGTCTCACAAGCCCGTCGGAGACAAACCCGTATCGTAGCCCATTGGCCGAGCGCCACGAGCAAGGCGAGACAGAGTCTTCTGTAGGACACAACGAACCGCCCGCCAATTTCGGCTCAATCTCGAGAGGTTTTGGGGCCCCCGTCTTTGATGGTAGTGACCGGAGTCAGACGTCCAGTGTGGGCACCAAGGCTTATCCCCTTGGAGGCCTGTCAGGATGGCCTGCTCCTGCAGGAGCATCTATCGGCACGCCAGACCGAGAGAGATCGAACTTTGGAAACGCCTTCGGCAGCTCTTTGTTTAGCCCCATGGGTGGCGATCTCCCATCTCCCAGTCTCGCCAATCTGGGCAATGTTTTCGGACATGCCGGCGGCGGCCTCGGCGCCGGCAGCATTAGCCGTGGCAGCAAACTCGGTTCTCTGTTTCCAGCAGCCATGCAAAGTCAGATGCAAGGCAATGACCACGATCAGGGCATGAGCGACGTACTCCAGGGTCATCCGTTGGGTGTCATTGCACGAGGAAACTTGCAAGCCTCCGGCGCTCGTGATACCGGCAGTCCAATGCGACCGAATCGCGGTGTATTTGAGGAGCTTTTTCCCTCTAATGATGCCGTGGGACGCTCTCATTCTGCATTCAGTGCCTCTGACAATCCGCAACAGCAGGGTGGCTCCGGGGGCTCTCAATCATATACTCCCGTTACTGGTGGACTTTCATTTGGGGGTGGTCAACCTACCACAGACCACCCGTCACAAACTCGACAAATGGTTATGCCCGATCGAATGAGATGGGTGTATCTTGATCCCCAGGGACTCGTCCAAGGCCCTTTCACGGGTCTGGAGATGAATGATTGGTATAAGGCAAATTTCTTCACCCCCGATCTTCGTGTAAAGAAAGTCGAGGACCCTGAATTTGAACCTCTGGGCCAACTGATACGCCGCATTGGGAACTCACGGGAGCCATTCTTGGTGCCTCAAATCGGCATTCCTCACGGTCCCGCTCCCCAAGGCGGTCCCTTCAATCCCACCACCGGCGGCGGTGTTGTGCCACCACTCAGTGGCGTGTTTCCCAGTTTTGGAAGAACCTTGACCGCGGAGGAACAAAACAACCTCGAGCGCCGAAAGCAAGAGGAGCAGTATATGATGGCCCAACAACGCGAATACATGATGCGTCAACAAGCCATTACCAAGTTTCCCATTCCTGGACTACAACACCATGCCAGCGCCCAAAGCCTGCAGAGCCAGCCAAGCTTCAGTAACATAACATCTCCCATCGGCGCCCTTCCGCAACAGCAACTACCCATTGGTGCTGCAGCACCGCAGCCGGGCATCATGTCCGAAGCCCAAGCTGCAGGCAGAGGCAGCGTGGGGAACAGTGAACAGTTGAGACTCAACGATATGCCCCTGCTTTCTGCGGCTGAGCGGGAGGTTCTTGCAACTTTGCACGGCGCGACGATGGAGGCAGGAGAGACAGCGAACAAGCACGCACACAGTGGCCAGGTGGGCGGCCTCAGATCTGACCTTCCCAGCACTGAGCAGCTATCTGAGGATCCAGAGGGATTCCGAGAACGGCTGAAGGAATTCCAGGAGTTGCGGGCCAAGCTCGAAGCTGAGCAACCATTGGAGAGGCCGAGCGATCACGACATTGATTCCGCGGTGGCCGCAGCGTCATCCGTCTCCCAGCGTCCTTCCAAGGCAGGCAAGTCAAAGAAGAGAGTGTATGAGGATGTAACGCTTTCCCTCACACAGCAAGTGCAGAAGACTCAGCAAGCTGCTGCTGCTGCCGTGGTTACGCAGTCAGTCGAGTCTGATATGCCAATGCCCTTTCCACCTCCCTCCTCGTCCACTCCCCTGCCAGCACCGACTGCCCAGCGTGTCAGGTCGAATTTGCCCGAACAGTACAGTAGGTCTCAGAGCGGCACGCCAGATGCTTCTCAACCACCACCTCTAGCGCCTTGGGCCAAGGAACCTGGTGTGGAAGGCCAAAAGGGCCCTAGCCTCAAGGAAATTCAAGAGGCTGAAGCTCGCAAAGCAGCAAAAGCGGAGGAGGCTGCTGCCGCCCTTCGCAAGGCTGCCATGGAACAGGAGGCGGCGCTCCTGAGGGAGCGGGAGAAGCAGGCTGCTGCTGCTGCCGCCGCCGGCTTGCCTGCCACTAGCACTTGGGGTCACGGATCGCCCGCGCCTGCGACTAGCCCTTGGGTCAAGCCTGGCGGTCCTGCTAAGGGGTCCCCTGCTGGTCCCGCGGTGGCCGCTACAGCCAGCAGACAGAAGACTTTGGCCGAGATTCAGCGGGAGGAGGAATTACGCAAACAGAAGACTAGGGAAGCGTCGACCCCTACCCATGCCCCGGTCAGTGTCTCCAAAAGCTACGCAATTCTAGCTGGAAAGCCCAACCCGTTGATGTCTTCTTCCATGACGGGCGGCGGACCTCAGCCTGCTGCCATCTCCGGCGCCGGTTGGGCTACCGTCGGTGCTGGCGGAAAGGTCAAGACGCCTCTGGGCTCCAATATCAACGCCGTCAAGACTCCTTCAGCTGCTGCTGCTGCTGCCTCCTCTTCTGCTGCACCTTCTATGCGAATGATGAGCAAACCAGTCCCGACTGTGGCTTCTTCTGCCAGCAAAGCAGAGCCCACAAACATAGCCATGGACGAGTTTCACAAATGGACACAGCGTGAGCTTTCACGTGGTATCACATGCGATGGTAAGTGCATCTGAAGAACGAATCTGACTCTGCTACATTCAAAAATCTTGTAATTAATCAATTCATGATGCATAGTCTCCTCATTCCAAGCTACGCTTGAAGTACTCCCTTTGGACACCAGCATCATCGCCGATGCCGTGTACGCCAGCTCGACCACCATGGACGGCCGCCACTTCGCTGCAGAGTACGTCCGCCGCAAGAAGCTAGCCGAGAAGGGCATCGTGGAGAAGTTCACTTCCGCGGATGCTGGCAAGACTGCCGCAGCTGGCGGCGGCTGGAGCGAGGTCGCGAAGCGCAGCGGAAGCACGCAGCCCAAGGAAAGTGAAAGCGGGAGCAGCATCCAAGGCGCTGGCTTCAAGGTTGTCCCCAGCCGTAAGAAGGGCAAGAAATAGGACCAATCGCCTTTCCACTCTTTGAAACAACGTCGAGCCTGAAGATGGATGATTTGAAGGGGGGGGGGGGGGGGGGGGGGGCGCAGAAGAACAGAAGCAGAGACGGCGCGTAGCGGGCCGTTTTATAAACAAAATTCGGTGTGTGCTAAGAAAATAAAAGGGGTCTGGGTTTGTTTATTATTCTGTTTCTTTTGCATCCTTTCCTGTTCTTTCTTTGCTTTCCGTTTTGCAGCACTACTTCATCAACGAATTTCCACGTATGGATGGCGGCAGTGCAGGAGGGCAGGCTTTCGACTACTGCGTGAGTGGCACTTGGGAGTACACCCTCAACTTTATTATTTACCAGCTTGGACACGATAGCGGATGGGGAATGTGATGCGTGGGGAGATAAATAGCGGATTGAGGGCGAAATAATGTGTACTATTTGTTTTCTATTGTTGTAGGTATAGCAGCGTTGATGAGCCGAAATATACCACCAGCGTGTTGTGGGGATATTGTTGAATGCTTACTGAGTTTGTGTTTTTACTGGTTCCATTATTGGACTAGGTGAAGCTGTTTGTGGGCTTTTCCCTGTGGCCAATGTACAGGATAGCGAGAGTTGTGAATTGTGACGTGTGCAACGTAGTGTGATCATTGATTGGTGTGTTTGTTTGTTTACTTGTCGAGATAGGTAAGTTGGGCCGAGTCGTCATTCTGTTCTCGGAGTTGCCGGATAAGTTGTCATTGAGGCACCACCGATCATGTCATCTGTGTGTATGGCGAGATGCTGCGCAAGGAAGTGACTGACGGACTCGGGGCCGTAAAGATAAGGTAACAAGGAACAGGAATAGGAAATCTGGCTCCCTGCCTTTTCACCCCTGATTCTTCCCTACAATCTTCAAGTCACCTTCATGTATGCAGAATGCTCAATGAACCGCAGTAATGTATGCCAAGTTGTCTATATATCCTATTCCACAAACCAAATCCCCTCATAGAACCAAACTCTATAAATTTCGAACAGGTACCAACAAACCAACAATAGCAAATCTAGCTCCCAGCCTTCAATCCCTCCAGCAAACCCTCCAACAAAGTCCACCCCTCCGTCCCCTCCCAACTCTCCCTCCCCTTGCCCATAACACTACGAATCGCACTCCGAGCCTTCCCCTTCCACCTCACCCCTACAGATTCCACACTCGGGCCCCAATTCTCCAGCACAGAGACCAGCTCATCCGTGCGCTTCACCACGTCCTCCCATGCAACACGATCGGTAGTCCAGTCCGCGGAGAAGGGAGAGCTCGAACTATTCTGCCCAGGGAGAAGACCACTCCCGGAAGAGGAGGATGCCCCAACGGCGGCTCGCCAGGCGCGTTCGGAGGCGTCTATCGCGCCGGCGTGGTCGTGTCGCCAGGCGCGAAGGCGGGAGACGAGAGACCAAAGATCGGCGCGGTGAGTGATGAGGGGGACGATTTCTTCTTCGAGGAGGCGTGTGAGGAGTCGTTGGGGTGATCCGCGGGGTAGTTCGTAAATGGTGCTAGCCGGGGGGGAGGCGACTGATGACGGTGTGGGGGCGGGTTTCTCTGTAGAGAGAATCACGTCTTGTAGGAGAGCGGTGAGGATGTCAATGTCGAGGGCATCTTCGGTCTTGCGAATCCTGAGGATGTGTGTGAAGGCTAGGATCATGTCAGGGACGGAGGGGGGGTCCAGACGTGCTGCTAGGGTGAGGACATTATCCCAGATGCGCCAGTTGTCGTGGGCGATGGAGGCGCCTTTCTTGAACGCGGTGAGGGATTTCACAATGAGGTTTGCAGGGTCATGAGATGGATCGCTTGTTTCCGCGATGGCGGCGTCGTCTTCCTCGTCGTCGGCACCACCACCAGTCGCGTTGTCTTCGATCTTGCCGCTCTTTTTCTCGGCAGTCACCTCGCAGTACAGACTCCAGAAAGCGGACCCCAAGTTGCTCCATGTCCGCGCGCCCTCGCCTCCAAGAGTGTCGGTAGCACTGCTGATGGACCGGCCGTAGGCCTCGGCTGCTTCGTTGAATTGTCCGAGACGGAGGCTGATGTCACCGAGGCGGCTCCAGAGGTCAGGACTCAGGCGGTTGACTGACGTGGCCAGCTTGTAGGCTTCCTGAGCTCGCGGCATGTCCTTCTGGGCGAGGTAGTGCTCGCCGAGAGACTTTTGCGCTCTGGAGTAGCGCTGCTTGGAGATGGTCCAGGCGCGTTCGTAGTGGCTCGGGTCGTTTTCGAGGTCTCCCAGAATACACCAGAGCCGCGCGGCGTTGGGAGGAGGCGGACTTCGTTCCGGGCCTTGGAACTGGCTCGCTTTCAGGCGCATCACCTCTTCAACAGTCTGGTGGTCGTCTGGATCATACGCGCTCGAGGCCTCCTCGCCCGTAGGGTGGAACAGTCGCCAGCGGATGATGGCATTGGCCTTTTCTTCTCCGCCGCTCCCACGGCCGTCTTCGTCTTCTGATGCGGCGGCGCTGGCATAGCAGAGGGCTACCTCTGCCCATAGACGGAGACGCTTAAAAATTTCGAGAGCTGATGTCAAGGATCCGAGGCCCGCCCAGGCGTAGGCCAACTCGGATTCGAGATGCCACCTGGGAGGTGTGGACAACGCGTCGATATAGCGCAGGCGGACATGAGCAGGCGCTGATTCGCTGGGTTTCGGAGCCGGCAGGAAAGATGTCGGTACTTGGGGCTTGGGCATGGCAATTGCAGGAACCAAGTCACTCGGCTTCTGCTCAGCAGGGGTAGAAATTTGGATGCTCGGGATATCATGCTCCTGCTGTTGCTCTTCCGTAAGCGGAGCCGCTGTCTCTGGTTCCGTCTCAACTGTCGCCGTTGTATCAGTCAAGACCTGGTCCGCCACAGCCTGCAACTGCAATACACCGCGCTCCACTGTCCTGCTGCGATGAACCTCGATTCTCGACCGCACGAGTAGCGCTTGTGTGTAGATCTGCCAGTTGGTGGACTGATCAGCCAGCACACGAACGGCGAATGGCAGTATCTCCTGAGACGTAAGCGCGTCGACTGGTGAAAAGGCATCCTTGAGGGTAGCCTCAGTCAGGAGGATAATTTGATCAAGAGGTGAAAGCTGCGGCTGCTCATCAGGAGACAGCTCGGCAAGGAATGTCGGGAGAGTCTTTTTCTTTGCTGCATCCTTGACGTCGTCTTTGGAGAACTGGATCTCCTCCAGCAAGGTATCATCGTTGAGCTGCAGTGCTTCGGGCTTGATCTTCTGCTCCTCGGCGTTCTTGTCGTCTTCCTCGTCATCTTCACGGCCCTTGGGTTTCGTTTCGGCAGCGTCTCCGCCTTCTCTACTACGGGCGAGAACCACGAGTTGACTGACGCTGTTTTCCTGGAACTTGGTCCGCTTACCGAGCGCACCTGATAATGCATACTCCAGCCCTGTAGCCTGTGCGGCTTCCTGAAGCGCCTGCTTTGCCTGCTCGTGGCGACCCAAGAGAATGTAGTTGTTTGCAGATTCCACTAGAAAGTACGCCCTGTCATCGCGGTTCCAGGCTTCCGCCTCGGACCAGACTTCATCGCCGGCTATCTGCGCGCGAACAGCTGCCATATCACCCAGGATGCTGGAAACGAGGCTGGGAACTTCGCTCCATTGTGAGCTCTTGGTGAAATTTGATCCCGGGCCCAGGCTAGGTTGTGTGAGCAGCTTATAGTGCCAAATGTTGATGCGGAGTCGAATCCACGATAGACTGTATCTGATGCTCTCTCCATCTTTGTCCTGGGCAGATACTTCGACGATGGTAGAAGACTCCGTCGTAAGACACTGTTCGAATACAAACCTAGCCAAGGAGAAAAGTTCCAGGTATGGAACATGACTGTAGGGAGATACGCCGTCAACCTCGAGATCCCCCAGGGCAGTCTTGTGAAGCCGGGCGAGCGCGGATGGGTCGTCCTCGGTGCTCGAGGACGGAGAATTCGCACGCCATGCTTTACAGAATCTCTCCTGAACGTGGACAAGCTTGTCTGCAGGCACGACTGGCCCCGTCACATTGGCCTGGAGAAAGATACCGAGAGCGGCCAGTCCGACGTCCAGCTTCTCGGCGGCAGAAAGGGAAACAGCATCAGAGTCGGGTGGCGAGGGCGGATCTTGTTCTGTTTGTGACTTGACAAGTTGCCGAACATATATTTGAATTAGATTGCTGGCAGCCTGGCTCTCGGCCAAGACTGATAAGTGGGCGGCTGCAGTACGGTGTGAAGACGAGGCTGATGGCTTCCAGGTTGCGGGATCAGAATTCGTGGAAGCCATGGTCAAGACCTGTGCGCACGCACTCTTTTCAGAGAGCGTTTCGACAAGAATTCTCGAGGGTGCTGCGCGGGATTCACAGATTCAAGCTGCTTAAGGTAGCGAGCTAGATTTGTTGGCGATGAACAACGAGAAGCATGGAAGGTGAAAGTTGACGGGCGAAGCTTGGATCGCAAGTCACGCTCTCAGTCATGACAGCGTCCCGCGTGCCAACGCCAATACAGTTCCAATTACACGAAAATCTCTAACTACCCATCGACCATGATTAAGATATTGTTTCCGTTTTACGTTGCCCTCCTTTGCCTACATAATCATGCTCTTCTCCAAATCGAGGACGTCCTCATCGGTTTGACGGTAGTTATCGATAAGCAAGCCTGAACTGAACGTACGTGTATGTACTCCGTACATGTTTTCGAGTCCTGGTTGGTGGGGGCGGGGCAAGGCACTACAGAATTGAAAATTTCGAATTTTTCCTGCCCCAAAAAAAGTTGTGCCCCCCGCTCCTATGGAGTACATTAGGTACCTTGTATACATATCCGTATGTACATACTTCCTCTACTCCGTACGTACAGTATGTACTACAGAGTACATATGTATTGGCGCGTTCGATCCTTCGGTACCTAGGCAAAACCTCGCGTACATTATACCAAGGATGAAGGCCAAGCAGGTGCCGTATTCATACATGATTATCTAAGATCTTGTTGCTATTGCAGCGCCTGCAAACATGTGCAGAAACAGCAAATGACGGGCAGATATATTGATTGGCCGCTACTTCGAAGTTGTACATATATACATATGTTTATATGGATGCGGTGCACTGAGCACGCGACTCCGACGCGAGCTGCATCGCTTGGGACGCCACAAATCGCATAAATTGCCAGAGACATTCCGTCCCATCAAGACGTCACGACCACGGTACGGAGTATGTACGTCGAGCTAGATTGGCCATCGTTGGCTACCTGCATCGTCGCCTTGGATGCTCTCAGTCTCATGTTGGGACCGGATATCACGTCGGGATATGTACCAGTGATCACCCGGTCATCTATAGAGTACGATACTGTGTCATACCATAGGACTTAGGAGTATGTATGTACTCCGTATGTAGGTACCTTTTTCCAATATTGCTTCTCCCCAGAGTCACAAAACATCTCCTATTCTAATTTCTGGCACCGTTGCGCGGCTAACCATCGGGCCGTCATGTGGCGCAAAACCGGAGAGGGTGGTTTGGCGGCTGGCCTCATTCCGCAACCCGTGTCGCACCGCCCGATGCCTCGCAGATAACCCAGAGCAAGAGGCTCAAGCCACAACAAACTATGTACATACATACATAGGTACATACCTGTTACTACCTAGGTATCCCCTGATGAAGCAATCGACAATAATAATACCGTTATATATTGAGGAATATGCCATGCTAGTGCTGGCAGCCGCATCACGTGACGGCCGAGCCTGCACCCTATGTACATAATATTCCCACTTTCCCACAGTTTGGGAAACTTAGCTCTTCAGTCAAAAAGAAAGTTCCATTTTGCCCCCCAATTGCTTAACATTATAAGTTATAACATGTGTTATTCGTGAATCGTACTCCCTGCCACGGCAAGTCTGGGCTTCTCCCCTGTCTGATATCATATGGTTCCTCCTCCCCCATTGACGTCATGGCGCTTACGTCGTCAAATTAAGGCATTGCCCCGGTTCGTCACCAGAGAGTGGGAATTGCGTGAAGCGTTCGTAGCCAAACGTCGGTGATCAGCAGATGGTATGATGGTGTATCATATTGCGCAACTTACATGGAAGCTCGCGTGCCCAAGGTATCTCCTCGACAATTGCGCATCCAAAAGCGATTGAGCAACCAAGAGGGCCCGGCCAGCCTGTCTTCAGATGCAGACCTCATTGTCAATGAATCAATGATCCCCCAGTTCGTTGAGAACGAGAGTCAAGTTGATTGGCTACAACCTACAGTGTTCGTGTAGGTGGCCTCTGCCAGACACCGTTTCCAGCCTCTCAGTTTCAAGCCTAGCACGGACTGAGAGATTTAAAACTTTTCCAAGAAGGTGGGTCATGCCCGCTGACCAGTGACCAGTGACGACTGACCACTGACCAGTGACGAGGCTGTCCAGGACCCTGTTTGTACTCCGTACCTATGTACTCGCGAGTCGCGACCAGAGACATGGATACGCTCGTACAAGTACTCCGTTGAAGGCTGATACGTACGTCATTCCATCTAATCATGTACATATGTACATATGTCCCGTACTCTGATGATGATGCTGTTGTTAAATTTCTTTCCGGAGCACAACAAAACTGAGTGTCCATCCGTATTCTCAGCCTGTGTGTGCGGAGACCGTCCATCGCTGCGTGCCAGCCACATGAGCCGCCGGCGGCCGAATCCTACATACATACCTGGGCTCTCTACCTACCTACCTTCTCTGAATACGGCTGATAAGGCGAGTCTTATATTAGAAAGAAGCTCAACAGCCAGTCCCAACAGAACAGCCTCGGGCCTGTCTCGAATAAGCGAGGGTCACATCTGGGATACCGTGAATCTCGCGGGGTTTCGGCCACGAGATACCATCGCAGAGACCGACGTAGGCATGTACGTACATTTCAGTGACGGTGAAATTACCAAACAAGGCTGATAGGTAACTTGATAAGATTCCTCGTTGCCTAGGTAGGTTACGGGTACATACATAGACGAGCAATTTGCCCTTCGGGTCTCATCCTCTGTAGTGTCCGCGACTCCGTACACGCTCTTTTCCACTAGCGCCGCGATGCCTGGCCATGCTGTCAACCAGACCAGAAGATGATCAATCGGACTCACGCTTATTAGTTCTGGCTTGAAGTCCCGGCGACCTGAGATTCATTCTGTTCAATGAATGGCCATGCGAATGGAGCAAGACCCCAGCCCGCACAAGAAGCATGGGCCGACGTAAAGTGGGGGGGAGGGATTGTGAATGAGTCGGATCATGGATGAGACGGTTTCGAGTTTGAGGCTTGATGAAGGCATGCGATAGGTGCGCTCGATGCGCACTATGTACTCGGTAATATTTACGGAGTAGGTGTTGTGTGTTCTTGATGATTGCAAGAGCACATGAACTTGTCCAAATGTCAATCCTTCGGCAAGTTGCCATGACGTACGTCCTCACTTGTTGTACTCCGTAGTGCGTGCATCTACGTATTGTGGAGCTGTGGGAAATGGAGGGGAAATGCAGGAATGTCCAATTTTCCGTGCAAAACGGACCACCTCTGGCGGCTGCGCCGAACGGGTGACAAATTCCCAAGCCAAAAAACAAGATCCAATGAACCATTTGGTCCTCAGGCGGGCGAGCAGCAGAACGGATTGTTTAACCTTTTGACTACTGGGCTCTGGACAATTCGCCTTCTCGCCCGCGGCGTAAGAGTTGCACATATACATAAATCATAAATGGTGTCGCCTCCGTACGACGCGGCAGAACGGTACCCCGCTTCTAGACTCTGCGGGCCGGGTGTTCATCATCAAGCACGAGGCTGCACGACATACCAGGTACATACACACGGAGTACATACCTAGGTCCAGGTACACGGCCGAAGCGTCTGGGGCAGGTATGTCTTCGTAGGGCAGCGTAACACGTTGTCTCATGTGTTCTCGTTCGCGAGAGCCGTTTGCGGCTTATTGAAAGGACCTCCGCCGAATTTATGTCCATCATCGCTCGTAAGGGCGAGTGTTAATACTTGATTGAAAGGGCACTCCTAGGTACTTTTCAGCGCCCGCAATTGACTTTGGGCGAAGAAAAACTTTCCCTTGGACCTTCTTACATAGGTACATACCTAGGTACATATGTACATCTTGAAACAGTCCTCGTCGCCCTCAGATTCGCGAATATGTACTCTGTACTTACTACTCCGTACTGTACCTACCTATGTATGTACCTACCTAGGTACGTTAACCTGTCAGGTAGGGTTCCCTCTCCCGGATCCACCACGTGCACCAGTGGCAGGGCGCCAGTGTCAGACCCCTGCTCGTGTTGCCTTGCTGCCTGGGGATCTGCCTGGGTCCCGCATCCTCAGGACAGCCAACGAACCCCAAAAAAAACGCCAAGCTTGCCTTAGCTCAGCCCGCTACTTGCGCAGTGCAGTGCGGAGCACGGAGTACGTATCTCTTGGCCCTCGAATTACCCGGCGTACACCAGAATTCCCGCCAAATTTCTTCTCACCCGCGGCTGCGCCTGCGCCTTTGGGCAAGTTTGGGGCTTGTCTTTTCGCGCTTGCCAAGCCTCTGGTTCCGCTTAGGGACCTGCGCCGGTCCAATCATGCGCGGTCCAATCGAGGAATGCGACTTTCTGCAGGCCCCACATCCATCGTCTACTCCGGGGCACTGCTCACTTTACGCGTACATACCTACTCCGTATGTACTTTGATTCTAGTGCTGCCTACCGCCTCTACTTGTCTGTCACGGCTTGGGGGCGTTTGACGGTCTGACGGTACTCCGTAAGTCGCGGCCGGCCCGGCCTTGTCATTGTTCACTTCTTTTTTACTTGCTACATTGAGTTTCTACTGTAACTTTGTGCCCTGGCTTGTTGCGTAGGTAGCTCGCCCCAAAGTGTATATGTACATCCTCATCTGCCCCCCCGTCCCCTGCGCGCAAAAGCGTCTCCCTCTTCTTCTTCCCTTCGCCCACTCAACCCTTCATCTGTCAGCATCACGCCTATCTCTTGATTGAGTGAACGTGCGCTGTGTGTGAGGCAATTACTCGGTTTACCTTCCGAGCATCAAACACCTTGTCACCATATCACATTGCTCGTGACAAGTCGTGCATTGTGCATTCACCGGTCTTCCTACCGACTTATTGCGCATAGGCCGCTCTCCTCATCATAAGTCTAGTTTCACGAAATTGCACGAGTCCCGACAAATTGTATAGACGACTGTGAAACCTGATTGCCCAATATGGCCAGCGACGAGGAGAAGGGCTCCAAGCCCAGTATCCCTGAATCTCCCGAAATCGGCGAGTTCTCCATTGAGGGCCACTCGGATGGCTTGCACCGCAAATTGAACAATCGTCAAATTCAACTCGTAGCCATTGGTGGCTCTATTGGTACCGCGCTTTTCGTCAGTATCGGAACTGGTTTGGCAAAGGGAGGCCCGGGTAGTCTTCTGCTTGCCTTCACCCTGTACCCTTTGGTTCTCGCATGTGTCAACAACTCGGTGGCTGAAATGACGGTCTTGATGCCCGTATCTGGTGGATTCATCCGTCTGGCTGGCCACTGGGTTGATGATGCGCTGGGTTTCATGGCAGGCTGGAACTTCTTCTTATACGAAGCTCTGCTCATCCCCTTTGAAATTACTGCCATTAATCTGGTACTTTCCTATTGGAATGAAGGCATTACGAAACCTGGTCCCACAGCGGCCATCTGTGCTGGTGTCATCATCCTTTACGCGTAAGAAAACTTCCGCCCTTTTCGCCTGTGTGAATGAAGACGGGAATTTCGTGTGCTTCAAATTTGCGGGAAGGGTTGCATGCATGGTTTGCTTTGCCCGGTATCCGTGGTCTTTCCTCCGACCTCCCCGCACGCAATTCCCGCATTCCGTTTCCCCGGCCGGCCTTCTCTCCATGAGATTTATATAATTGCTCGTATGCTAAACAGTGTTTGCGTCGTTGTAGTGCAATCAATGTCCTGGCCGTCCGCGCTTACGGCGAAGCTGAATTCTGGCTCTCAGGCGGCAAGGTCGTTCTTCTATTCATGCTCTTCTTCTACACCTTCGTGACCATGCTTGGCGGCAACCCCAAGCATGATGTCTACGGATTTAGATACTGGAAAGAGCCTGGAGCTTTTGCCGTATTCAACGGCTCCACGGGAGACTTGGGTCGCTTTCAGGGCTTCCTCGGCTCGCTCTGGAGTGCTGCCTTTGCCGTCGTTGGCCCTGAATACGTGTCCATGGTTGCCGCCGAAGCGAAGCGTCCGCGCACGTATATCAAAACGGCCTTCAAGACCATCTACTGGCGATTCGGTCTCTTCTTCTTTGGAAGCGCCCTGTGTGTTGGCATCGTTATTCCGTACAACTACCCCGATTTGGTAGCCATTCTTACTGGCGAAATGACAACCTCAAATGCCGCCGCGTCGCCATACGTCATGTCCATGAAGATGCTTGGAGTCAATGTTCTCCCAGACTTCGTGAACGCGCTCATGCTGACGTCGATCTTCTCGGCCGGAAACACGTACACATACTGTGCCACTCGCTCACTATACGGTCTCGCCCTCGAGGGCCGCGCTCCTCGTTTCTTACGCAAGACATGGAGCAACGGAGTGCCCATCTACTGCTTCTGCGTGGTCATGCTTTTCCCCTTCCTGTCCTTCCTGCAGGTGGGCAATGGCTCCAAGAAGGTCGTGGGATGGCTTGTCGATCTCATCACCGCCGGTGGCATCATTGACTACCTGGTCATGAATGTGACCTTTCTCTACTACTACCGCGCTTGCAAGGCACAAGGCGTCGACCGCAAGACCCTCCCATACTACGGACGGTTCCAGCCTTATGGCACATATATCGCCCTCTTCGTGCAGACCCTGGTGGTGATCTTCTACGGATACACTGCCTTCACGCCCTGGAGTGTGGAGAGCTTCTTCCGAAACTACACCATGCAGCTTCTCGCACCTGTCCTGTTCTTCGGCTGGAAGCTCTTCAAGCGCACCAAAACCGTCAAGCCGCACGAGACGGATCTTGTCTGGCAGAGGCCCATTATCGATCAGTACGAGGCCAGCTTGACGCACCCACCTGTTGGATTCTGGACCGAGCTCGGACGCCTGGTCGGCATTAACCGGAAGGGCGTTCCACATGATGTGGATTCATGAACGTCGAGTGGCAGGCATTCTTGATTTCGTTGTCGCTTTTTCTCCCAGGGACGCAAATTAGATGCGTACCCCGTCTGCACGAAAGTCTTTGTGTTTTTTTGTCCTTTATTTCCTTTTTCTTCTTCTTAAACTTTACAAGAACCTACTTCACGCTTTTCCGAGGACTCGTCCCCAGGAAACGCCACGACGGTCATTGGTACATGACGTTATGAGTCTGATGTGCGAGTAGCGATCATGGACGTTGGATACCTGTTTGGATTGTTTTGAAATGTGTGGACCTGTTTGTGTTTGCCCGAATTTCGTGTCGAGTGTGGAGATTTCTATGATCTTGGATAGTGCACATATACCCTACTGAAAGATGAATTGATAAAGTCGCTATAATGCCTTATGTGCTACTTCATCGTGACAATCGGCACGCCAATGCAATCCTGCAAACGCTTTGTCTTTGCTGCTCTACATACCGCACCACCCATATTCTCGATGGCCTCATCTCATGTTGCATGGTAGTAGCTATGGCACAGAGCACTACATAAAATCTATCGGTGAGTAAGCCCACACCATTTTGTTGTCGATCTCTGTCCAACATTAAGCTGCGCCTGCTTTCCTTACCCCGTTTAACGCATTTCGAAACCTCATAACCAGTCCGCCGCTCCCTCCGGGACCCCTCTAATAAACCACGTTTCAGTCATATCACCACCAGACCTTCCGGTATCAGCGAATATGACGACGCCGTCGCAATCTATGTATCCATCCTACAGAGCGAGACACGAAAGACCCCTGCCTCAAATACGCGACTCTAAAACAATCTCGGCATAGCGAGCGGCATCACTCCTTGTGGTATGTAGTCACTTCTGTTGATGAATTAAACTATTGGCCCGTACTGCGTCTTTGCTTTATCTTTCATTCTTGCATTAGTGTCTAAGACAACCTGTATGTCTCACTGTGGGCTATCTCTGCGGAGAAATAGCTCAAGAGGTGGTAGGTACCCATGTATGGAGGAAGATAGATGTCGAAGGGCAACCCTTGCAGGACCGTGCATGCAGGACCTTGCAGGAACTACAGCGGGGGACACATGAAGCATGCAATCATGTATGTAGTACACATAGTATATACATATGTACATGTATACGTAGTCTGTGGCTTGGGTTCAGACTCTAGAGGCCCGTCTTCATTTACGTAGGGGTCTTTTGTTCTGTGTGAGGTGCGAATGCGACTTGATGTTGCCTTTTTTGGCGGTTCATGTCTTTCTGGCTGCGGATGTGGTGATACGTACACGCCGTATATACTACCTACGTAAGATACATAAAGTAAGTAAGTAGCGCTGAGATGAACCTTTTGCGTTTCTGTTTTTCCTGCGCACAACATGCATGAAGTGGGCTTTCCAATCTTCCAATCCTCCAATCTGCGGTAAACTTTACTTCCTGAGGGGGGACCGGCGTATGTGTACAGTATGACTGAGCCACGGAGTACTTGAATGAGAATTGCGTCAGGATATAACGTTGTCGGCCGTATGATGGCTGCATCGCTCTACTGTAGACTGGCCTTCAAAGATGCACGACACCTCATACCACTCAGACTTCCATTCCGATCCATGACCGGCAGGCCACGTAGACCGTCTACCAGGAACCCATTGGAAGTCGTCGGTGAGCAGGCCTCTGTGTATCCATTAGGATTTATCTGCCGCTACTCTAGTGGTGCTGGCCTTTGCGGCCGTGACAGGAGTCGCGACAATACACGATAACCCTAGGCTTAGCTCTGGTAGCCTATCGACAGTGTCACAATGATTCATAAAGAAACCATTATAGATTACTAATTAATTCCTTGAGTTTGGCCTGGGCATGTTGGCGTAGCTCCTCGGGTACGTTGCTGTTTCCCAAGAACGTAGTCAATGTTTGAATCTTATCTAAAATGGTAGGTTCTGCCGCTTTTGTTGGCGCTGCTGGTTGCGTTGGTCTTGAAATAACAGTAGGTCCTATCCCTTGCGTTGGGGCTGGCGCTGGCTGGGTTGGTCTGGAAGCAACAGGTCCTTCGCATTTTGTTGGCGCTGGGAGGATTGGTCTTGGAACAACAGGTCCTGCCACTTTTTTTGGCGCTGGCAGCGTTGGTCTTGAACGGATCTCAGGTCGAGGTCTTGTAGAATGTGGCGACGATGGCCTGCATGGATAGTTAGCATGATGCACTTGTGTGATGCATTACTATTACCGCTCACCTTGACACACCAGAATCATCTGGTTCTGATGGGGGTCCTTCATAGCCATGCTCTTCTGATGGTTCATGCTGTGCAGAATGACCTGGAGAGCGGTCCCCAGAGATTTCTTGTTGGGCACCTGATTTGTAAGCTTGATGAGATATAAAACTTACTACGGAAATATCACTTACGATTTAGCTGAGAAGAGGTCTCATCTCGTTGCGTCTGAACACTAGTTGGATAGCCTGTAGAGGCGCCATTGCTTGATGCTGTGGCTAAGCGGCGTAGTTGTTGAAAATCAAGGACTTCGGCACTAGGAAATATAAGCATCTTAAAATAATGATCTAGTAACAATGACTTACGACTTGATAGCATACAACAAGGAGATGAAATGCCCTCCAGTCCTATATGACTGCTCATGAAGACACTCAACCCCATTGATGTCTGCTGACATAGAGTCCCAATGCTTCCTAGAGAGGCTCGAAACTCCATGGCAAAGGCCACTGGCAATGATAGGGATCTTCTTGTGTCGAATCCAATATTTCAGACAAGGATAGTCTAGAGAGCAATTAGTGCGTTGCCTCTTTAAAGTGTGTTGGAAAGAAAGCCTACCTGTTTCTATTATATCACATAACTCGAAATAAGCTTGTGAAGTCAATGCTTCAGGAAGAGTCTTCATTTTCTGCCACATTGAGTCTTTTGAGCGATCCGTGTCGCCTAGTTCGGAGCACTGATCACCTATAAATGTAGTTAGGCAAGTGACGTATTATAGTGATACGTCAATACAACTTACTGGTGCTACGATCGAAGCGAACCTGGCAGTATCTCACGCAATTCATCAAGTGCCACTCAACGTCATGGCTGGAGTCAATAGAGTGGAGATACTCTCCAAGACCTAGTGAATTACATACCTAGTTAAAAAAAGAATACTTGCAGACGAGAGATTACCCTCGGTTCTTAGTCTTACCTTGTATAGCTCCTGCGTCTTGATCAAGTGTTACACCGATAATGCCTTGCTGATGAATGTGTTGCCAGCGAATCTGAACCTTACACTGATGTTCCAGGCAGCTAAAGAGCTCTTGAAATAACCTCTTATATGCTAGGGCCGTCCGAGAGGTCATGTACGCTCGAGCCAGTGAGATGTCTATTGATGAATTAGTAAGGGCTTTGGCCAAACATCCCGAACAACGTACATTGGTTCCCAAAGCCTATTCGAGCACCAAAGATAACCTCATATTGAACTTTATCATGAAGCTTTTTGCATTTCGTATCCAACTGAAACGTGGGAGCCCGAGACCAAAGTTGAGCTTGTGATCCATGGAAACAAACTGCAAGGAAGTCTTCTCCGTTATCAATGACAGTCCGAATATACTAGTACACTTCGTTAGCTTGAGACGTTACAAAGGGGCATTATACTTACCGCGTTTGCGCTGCCTTTATGAAATGTCAGCCACTCGTGAAGACATGCCAAACGTAATGACGCCCAGAAGTCGTGGATAGCTTGATTCTTGCGAAGCATATACGCGATATAGCCATAATTGATAAGTTCAATATTGGATTCACCGATAGCCTGGAAGTCATAGTCCGTAAGAAGATCTTGGAATGCCGGAGATCGTTGCCATGTACCTAAATCAAATGTTAATAAAGAATGTAGGCATGGTGCGTTTTTCACCAATTGACTTACGCAGTCCCTTATCTTGATTTCCACTCGCAGCTCGGCCTTCTCTAAGGTTGTTGAATAGTGCCTGTAGTGTTGGCTTATCGATCTTAGTTGGGGGAGGGGGCGGATGGGAGTGTGTCCCAATAGAGTTAATCAAGATCCACGGCCTAAGCTGTCTTGATGGTACTATAAACCATATTACGACAGGGCACTCAAGAGTCTTAATCTGCCCAGGGCCACTGAGAGGGTGAACAACGTCTGTTATTTCCCCGAGTCAATACATCATCCTGATTGTCATAGTGGCACGGTACTTGCCGCAGGTTTTACTTCGACGTCGTGATCGGCCAACCACGTAACAGCCCTCATGGCAGACCAGTTCATCTGTGCTGGTGAGAATCTGTTCGATTTGCGTAATAAATGCATCATATCTATTAGGGACGAAAGCTTTCTGGTGTCCATCTGCACTGGCGTGATTAATGCAGCGGATCCATCGCTGTATCCGGCCGCCAATTGCCTATTCAAGCGCTCTTTTAGTATAAGCGAGAAGTAGCTTTCAGAGAAGGTAATGACAATACCTGATCTGAGCTGGGAAAGACAGTTGGCTTGCATGATGGAAGCTGTCGTGTAGGTGCCATTTTGCAAGCCTTGGATGAAGAATAGTCGTTCTTGACAGTCCAGGCCCAGCTAATGCAGTCTTAGCATTGTTCCGTAATGTTGTTCTGTTAATACATACGTGACAGCATCCCGAAGATCTTGATGCTGAGTGTCTTCAGTCAAGGACTTGCGAACACTCTGTAGCTTCTCCCAGTAGTCTCCAATGTCGCGGTAGGATGCTGGATCCAACAGCGCTTTGTCCACAAATTCGCAGTGCTTCAAGCCAGAGCACCTGAACTTATGCATCTTTACAGGAACATTCCCCAGAAAGTCTGATCTAGAATCTCCCGGAGGAGACACACGCCTTACTGCATACTGAATCTGGAGAAGGATTAGTATATCGAACCTGATGTACTAGTCGTTGTCTTTTACAGAGCATACAGCTTCCCACGGTCGCTCGGCAATAGCCTCTGGTGTATCATGCATATGTATTGCATAAGCGCAGCCGCCCGGCGACGTCTTGGGCCACTCAGGAATTGTAGTTGTAAAACTCAGCTGTTCCGCCATAACTGCATCACTCCGCATGTTGTTTACATAATGCTCCGAAGCTGCCGAAAGAAGGTAGGTTTGAGGGTGTGGACGCCGCAGGCTTTCCTGAGGTACATTTTAATAAACTATATCAGATAATGCTGTGATCGATCAAGCCTCTTACAACTGGTATTGTAGGCTGGGGGAGCTGTGAGTTTATAGACGCAAACTCTTCATCTTTTTCAGTGCGAGGCAGAAGAGGTGCAGTATTGTCGGGAGCGTAACCATCCATCTTGAGCAATTCGTGGAATTAATTATCCGGTGTGTCAAAATGAGACGGAATTGGGGATTAACAGGGCTTCGTCAGTGGTCACGTATGAAGAGAGAGGGAAAGATTTGGCCCAGAAAAGTCGGCACCCCAAGATCAAGTGATTTAATGGGGGTGTTTATCGGGGCATTTTGGGGACAGAAGCTGAACACCCACGGATGAGAATTGCTGCAACCCTCGGCTTATTTATGTAGCTGCACCAACTGGATAACAAGTGGAGCCTAAGTCGTGCAAGCGAACGAATCAGGACGGCCCGCAGGTGCCGTTGCCGAGTCGCCTGTCAACGCCGGTGGGGTCGGATGCAATATGTATGTACCTTGTAACTTTTAGGTAGGTACATATGTACGAACCTCATACGGACTTCACGGAGTGAAGGCAGCGCTGCACCGAAAGAAAGTCTGAAGCATCATCCGAGTTAACGAGCGCTGCGTGTACCGTCGCACTAAAGTACATGTATGCTACATTCAAGCACCTAACCGCTTATCGTCCTGCAGGTCGTCAAGCTCCCAGCCTCCAGGCTTGGTGATACATTAGGTACCTTACGTCTGCGGTAAAACTGGGCATCAATGCACCCAGCACAGCGACACTCGGTCTGTCACGAATCACGATAAAGGCTCATCTATACTCCGTGCTCACTGACAAAATCTATTCGACTTTCTAATTTCCCTTCACTATTCGTTATCCTCAAGGTCTCGTGGTCCCTCGAATCTCACACGTAAAGGTCCTCCAACCTGTCCGGTGTTATCACGACATTTTCCACAAGCAATCGTCTTCGTCGTCGATG
Organism: Claviceps arundinis; assembly: GCA_018360175.1. NCBI lineage: Eukaryota > Fungi > Ascomycota > Sordariomycetes > Hypocreales > Clavicipitaceae > Claviceps > Claviceps arundinis. The sequence goes on along the minus strand of SRPS01000057.1, from coordinate 96,066 downwards.
TGAGACGCCGGTTCTATCAGCAGCCCAAGTTATGCAGTCATTTCCCAAAACGCATCGCACTTTGAAAACTTTTACCCTCCCCCACATTACCGTACATAGAAAATAGAAATAAATCATGGTACAAACATAAATCGAAACACCAAGCGTCAGAAGGTCGGCCAATTACTACGCCACCACAGACTTGATGGGGTATGAACGCGCTCAAATGTCGTCTTCATCGCTGAAAACCTCCTCACCACGCTTTCGGCGGGCCATACGATCTATCATGCTTGTTAGCGAATGCGACTCATGACTTGGGACAATAAAACGGAAAAAAATAACATACCCTTCTTCTTCTTTCGGAGTTCAGAAGATGTCAGCTTGGACTTCTTCTTGGTTGAAACAATCTTGTTGCCCATGGCATCAAACTTGTCCTCCTCATCGTCATCATCCTGCTTGAGACGGGGACCGGAGCCCTGTCCAGACACCCAGTTGTGGCCAGAGGGAGTCATCTGGCCGTCCATGACAGCCCAGACTTCCTCCGTCAAGTCCTTGGTGAATTCGGCAGAGTGAGTAATGATGATGACACCACCCTCGAACTTCTTCAACGCCTTGGATAAGGCACCGAGAGAGTCACGGTCCAAGTAGTTGGTAGGTTCGTCGAGAACGATCAAGTGAGGTCGCTGCCATGAGCAGGCAGCAAGCACAGTCTTGACACGCTGACCGCCAGACAGACCCCTCATGCGAGAATGCGACACAAGCTCAGCATCCAGACCAAAGTTGGCGCAGTGAGCCTCAATCTCCTTTCGGACCAGAGGACGGAACTGACCAGAGGCGAGAGCCTCTTTCATGTCGACGTCTGCAACCATCTTCTGATGCGAGGCCAACAGCTCGTTACGGGGCAACCAGACGTTGTCAGCAGACATCATGGGAGTCCAGCGCTCGTTCTTCATGCCAATGTTCTCACCAATGGCGCATGAGCACTCATACTCGTAGCTGTTCTTGAACTTTCTGCGCGAGTTGATGCCAATGATGCGACGCTGGGTACCTTCGATTCGGAACACCTTGTCCATGGCCTTCTCATCATCCTCAGTGATGATCTTGTTGGCACGATCCATGGTTTCACGATCCTCGCCAGTCTGGAAACGCCACTGGATGTATTCTGAGGGGGTCGAGTCCAGGTGGTTGTCGATGTGTGCGAACGCGTGCTGCTTGATGTAGGCAATACGGATGTTCTCATGCTGGTAGATCTCACCCTTGGTGGGGATGAGCTCACCAGTCAGAACATTGATCAGGGTCGACTTACCAGCACCGTTGGGTCCGATGACGGCGATACGGGAGCCCAAGGAGCACTGGAAAGTGATGTCGGCAATCTGAGGCTTCGAGGTACCAGGATACTGGAAGGACATCTTGGTGGCACGCAGGATAGCCTTGGCCTTGGTCTTGACACCCTCGAGGAAACCAGGCTCGGGGAAGCTGAACTCCATCTCCGATGCACCAAGCTCATAGTAAGACTTGGCAGAGGGGACACGCTTGACAAACTCGGCCAGGTTACCTCTGTATCGCTTGAGCTTGAATCGCTCGTAGTGAACGATGTGCTGGCAGACATTATCAAGGAAACCAGAGTCATGGGAGACAATGATGGATGTGCAAGGAGAGTCGCAGAGGTACTGCTCGAGCCACTTGACATTCTTCACGTCCAAATGGTTGGTAGGCTCATCGAGCAACAGGATATCAGGAGCCTCAAAGACGGCACGGCACAGGGCGAGCTTCATTTTCCATCCACCGGACAGAGCACTGATTTCACCAGACACCATGCCCTCGGTGAAGCCAAAGTCAAGGAGCTGCTTGACGACATCATCCTGAGTCGTCGCGACATTAGCCTCGGCAAGCTTCTTCATGGTCCACTCAATGGTGGTCATCTCAGTGTCAGCGGAATCCAAGTCGTGTTCAACGAACACGGTCTTGACCTCACTCTGCTTGGGGAAACCCTCAACCTGCTCGTTGTTGATAGCACGCATGAGAGTGGACTTTCCAGATCCGTTGGGACCGCAGAGACCGTAACGCTGGCCACGCTTGAGACGCAGGTGCGTCTGGTTGAGAAGGATCTTGGCACCATAGGCCAGAGAGAAGGTGCAGTTGCACAGATCCTCACCCTCCTCCTCGTCGGCTTCGACGGCCTCATCCTCGACGGCATCGGGAGAGGCACGCTTGCGGAGAGAGTCAACCGTGGCTTCGGCGTTGTCGATGCCGGTGATGACAGCGACATAAGCCTTCAGGTTGTCAACCCACACGAGGTTCTCGGACTCCTTCTCGTCGATGAGCTGGCCAGCCATAGCAGCGATGTACTCAGCGACGGGGCCCATCTTGTCGAGGTAGGAAGCATACTTGGGGCTCAAAACTTCCTTGAGCTTGCCGAGAACGACGTTCTGATCACCATCGTTACGGGCTTCAGGAATCTTGCCATCAACGACATTGCCAACGCGGGTAATGGTATCCAGAGCCTGCTTGGTCTTCTCACGGGCCTCAGGGTCAGCCAAGTTGTCGTAGTTCTTCTGGAGACCGGGCATCATCTTGGGCAAGAAAGGAGCGACAATGTTGGGGTCGTCGACAAGCTTGCACATGTTGTCGACAATGACAGCCGCCTTTCTCTTGATGGCAGTCTCGCGCTCTGCGAGACCACGATCGAGCAGAGGAACCATGAGAGCCAAGGTTGGCTCCTGGACTTCAGTGACGAAAGTGGTGGCACCGAGCAAGTGGACAGTCTCAGGGACGTTCTCAGGCTTGGCGATACACTTGATGAGCTCAGGAATAAAGCGATCGATATCCTTGTTGACGATCAGCTGGCAGATCTGCTCCATGGTCTGGTAAGCGCGCTCCTTGACCTCCTTCTTGGTATCCCACATAGCCTCTGAAACGACGGGAATCAAGTCGGGGACACGGTAAGCGAGCTGAGCGGGGGCAGTCTTGATCAGGACATCGATGAAGTCCAAAGCAGCCATCTTCTCGGGCCATTTTTGAGCAGTGCGGATTGACTCCATGATGGCAGGAAGGGCAGCCTTGCAAGCATTGCCGTTGATGGCGCCAGCAATGGCAGAGACGGCGGCGGAAGCAGCGGTCTTGACAGCAGTGATCTTGTCACCCACGGCAGCAAGGACATTGGGAAGGAGAACAACGAGATAAGGCTCAACATTCGCGGCAACCTCGGAATGCGAGGCAATAGCCTCGATGGCAACGCAAGCCTGCTCACGAGCCACAGCATCCTTCTTGTTGGCGAGGCTCTTCTTCAAGTTGTCGATGATCCTAGAGTTAAACAAATTAGCATGTGTGATTAATTCAAAAATTACATGCCGCAATTGATGTGCTTGCGAATTCGGGGTTTGGTGGCGAAGTAGGGCTTTCGCTGCCGTGAGGAAAATGTGACGCTACCGGAGTTTCCATTTCAATTCTGTAGAAAAAAATTGGGGGCTCTGGTACGGCATGCCCGACCCGACACTTGGCGGGGTACCAAATAGGTGACCAAAAAAAATTCACTGCAAGTGGCGGGGCCTCTGGATGGAAGACCAGTTGGCAAAAGTGACGAGACAATGCAGCAACTTACTTTGTGGGAACATCTTGGTCCTCAATGCGGCCGTTGATGAAGCTGGCCAGTTGGTTGGAGGATTCCTTGATGTCAGCTGCCTCCTTGGAAACAGTGAGCTTCTGGAAAAGCTCATCAAGGACCTTGATCGACTGGGCGTTTTCGGAAGACATGTTGTTGATGTGCGGGGTATAAGACGCGAAAAATCAACTCTCGAAAATAACGAATTGAAGGAGACGAGCGGACGACGGATCAGTTGTCTGTCGCAGCTTGTCCGAACAATTGTCTTGTTCTATCGGAGTAGCCCACAGAGACGATGGAGGAGTCGAATCTGCTGTGTGGCGGCGTTTTTATTGTGACTGGATCGGCGACCGTGCTGTTCCGAGATTCCAAGAGGCAACTTGGTAGGGGAAAAAACGAGGACTGCTTGGGAGGACGAGTCCACGGTTCGTCTTGAGCGGATGACGACCAAAAAGTGAGATGGAGGAAGAAGAGGGAGTGGAGGGGGACCTGGGGGTGGAGGAAGATGAAAAAACTGGAGGCTCTTGGAAGAGGGTGGACTCGCAGATTTATGTGTCGCCGGCTGTCACACTGCTTTTCCCCCCGTTCGCATCCTATGTTGGGGACGGCGCTAAGACTCGGATGGACAAAAAAATTCGCACCTTTGCCCCTCCGTTTGGCTGACGGGAGGGCTTATCAGCCTTTATCGCCCTGCGCTAATCCTCGTCGGGGAGATGGCACGGGCGGTGAGTCGTCGCTCTGCCCGTGTGCGGGTTAACACAGCCCAGCAAGCATTTGGTGGCGCTGCCATCCTCAGGGTTTGGGTGGCAATCCGGCCAGAAAGTCAAATGAAATCTGGTGCGCAAGTCGAAGGTGAGAAACGAGCAGATGCTCTACGGTGGGTTGTGCTTTTCTGGGAATGTCAATGATGCAGCATGGCGACTTACGCAGGGGCTAAGGTACCTGACAAAGCCAGTGACCCCTTTTCGTTTCCAAGGCTGCGGCGGCCAAAACATAGCCTGTCTATTCAAAAGCCTGTCATTGTCGAAAGTATGAAGATCAAAGAGACGAACAAAGAAAGACCCGGGCGTTTTCACATTGAGCCCTCTCCTGCTAAGTCTAAATCTCAATCATGACGCTGCTGATAGCATGCCATAGATTGCAGAAGTCAGAGGCCTCTGTCCTTATTGAGAACATGAAGACCGCGAAAATGGACAGAGGGAAGAGTCTCTAGCGCTTCCGTAGTATAAGATATTCCTGTCACCTTTAATCTTTCAGCTTAAATTGCCGATGACGAGCTTCGGCTCACCAACGAAACTGGAATTAGAGTCTCTCATCTCCAATTGTCCTCGACGGCACAATCGTAATTTCGTAAAATTCCTACTAAAGGGTTCTTTAAGTTTGTCGACAAGGGGCATTCAAATCAGAATCATACCATAGATCAAGTCTATATCTATTGAGGTAGTATTTTACTCGAGCCGGCCACGTCATAAACGTGAGGTCACAAATCTAGCCAGGTGCATATGTAATGTATATTTCAGAGAATCGCCTTCAGATGTCATGACATTGGTACACTTCAGACTTTCCAGCCGCAATAGTGAAATACACCAAGTGGCACTCTTCAGCACAAGATAACAAGATAACAACATGATCATGAGGGCGAGGACGGTTCTTCTGTGTGGATAGTGACAGGTGTGTGACCGTCGAGTCCATCCCAGAAATGTTACACCTGAGCACGCTGATTGATACGATGCCTGATTTGCGTGTCACCAACACGTGTTTTCGAAATTGCTGAGTAATGGCGCCGACTTAGAGGGACTCCAATCCCATGTCTCTGGCCTCTAATAGGGCATTATCCTCCCGTGTGCTACAATCTACAATTTACAATCATGCCTTCTTGCCAGCATCTTCTTTCAAACTCACAATTCTGTTGAACACGAGTTTGTCGTCTGTGCTATCAGAGTCCATGGCCTATTCCCAAAGATTGGTTAGTGACGGTCTTCACATTGTCATGAAGGAGGAACGCCAGGATGTGGCTTACAAAATAGGCAACGCGCATGGCCTGGAAGCGAACGCTCTCTGGGCCTCCTTTGCCAAGCTCGCTCTCACCCGCGGCTTCTGGCCATGGCGCACGGCGCCTAACTTCGTCGAACCCTGACTCAATCACAGCATCAGGATATATAACCTCACTGTCAGGATTGAGGTCGTTCAGGAAACCGCCTTCTGCATCATCTGGCTTCTCTGATTTAAACAGCGCATTGTGAATGCGGACCTCCACTTTTTTCGATCCCTCAGTGCCTACCCACTGGATATATGTCTTGGCCTTCTTGGTCTCCTTATCGAATACGCCTCGGATCTCCGTCACCTTCCCTGTGGCCTCGTCTTTGGTAAACGAAGTTGCCTTGACGGGGTATGGAGCATTGAGCAAGCCAACAGTTTTGCCGGGGGCTAGACGGAAGTAGTCCTTGCTATCGACTTCACGGAAATCTGATCTGTCGATATATATAGTGGGCGTGAATCGAACAGTGTGAGATCCCATCTTAGGGTCCTTGGGTGAGAATGGCAGAATCACGTCCGAAGCCTCGGCATCCTCAATGACCAAGGGAACTGGGTCAAGAACCATCATTAATCTAGGAACAGTCTTCTCCAGGTACCTGCGGACACTCTGTTCAAATTTGTGAATCATGATGGTGGTGATGTTGGTAGTGACGCCGAGTTCATTGACGAACTCAAGGATTGCACCAGGCGGTACACCACGGCGGCGAATTCCAATTAGTGTGTAGAGTCTTGGGTCATCCCAGTCCCGCACGATCTTCTCTTCCACGAGCTTCAGAATCTTACGTTTCGACAACACAGTGCCTGTCAGGTTCAGGCGTCCGTATTCTCGTTGCATGGGCTCATATACCTCCAACGACTTGTTGAGCCACTCGTACGAGACACGACTCAGGATGAACTCGGTGGTGCATAAGGAGTGCGTGATGCCTTCGAAACTGTCACACAGGCAGTGGGTGAAGTCGTACGTCGGGTAGATTTTCCAATCCCACCCAGTGCGATGATGAGGTGTGTCGGTCTTGATCCGGTACGCTGCCAAATCCCACATTTGAGGATTGCCATCAGTAATATCTTGCTTCATGCGTAGAAAGACCTCTCTCGGCTTGTATTTGCCTTCACGCATGTCGCGGAACTTTTGCATATTGTCATCGACCGTTTGCTCGGCATGCTGGCAGCGGTATCGGGGTGTCGCGCCCTTCTCTCCTCCTCGCTGAAGCTTGAGATCATTTTCTATGAGCCGGTGGGATGTTAGCGAGTGAACTCCCATCGTCTTCATCCCCTCAATTACTCTGGTATCCGAACTACATACCGTCGCATGCACAAACATACGCTTTGCCCTGAGAGATGAGCTTCTCTGCCAGCTGGTAGAGTCGTTCGAAATTGTCGCTAGAATAAGTAATTTTGCAAGGCTTGAAACCAAGCCACGTGATTATATCCTGAATGGCGGTAAAGTATTTCTCCTCCTCCTTCTCCGGATTGGTGTCATCGAACCGCAAGTAGCAGACACCACCATGGTACTTGGCAAAGCCAAAGTTCACAGCGATGGCCTTAGCATGTCCAATATGAAGATAGCCGTTAGGCTCTGGCGGGAAACGCGTCACGACGTTTTTGACCGGTCGTTCTTTATAGACCTCGTCCAGGAATCCTTGCTTAAACATGGCCTCAGGGTCGATCGGGATCTCCTCTGGCTTAGGCGCGGGCGTCGCAGTTTTGGGGCTCGAGCCGGCGGCCGCTTTTTCTAGGCGAGCCTTTTCTTGGGCAGCCTTCTTCGCTCGCTTCTGTTGGCGTTTCTTGAGCTCGGCCTTAGATACCATTTCTCCAGTGACATCGTCGAGCTGCAGCTTGGCCATGCTTTTCGTTGCGTCGTCAGCCATTGTGGTGAATAATCCCAGTTGGGAGCGTTGCGTTCGGTGATTGAGTTTCTTTCAAGCAGCTTCCTAGCCAGCTTCTTTGTCTTGCGAAATATATGGATGGAGGATCAGTGCCAGGCTAACGATAATCGCAAGTTGCAACGGCCTGTGACTCAGAAGTACTTGATGATGGTACCTATGGCGGGGCGGAAAATATGCTACATAGGAGCACCGAGGGGCAAACAAATAGGGTAACAAATAAGAATAGCACCGATAAGCAGATCGGCCCGCCTGCGATAAGTCTTCGTCAGTGGCAATATGTAACAGGCATGGTCACCATTCCGCCGCAGCCAAGAAGTGAACATTGGTCCAATGCACTCGAGACAAAAAGCGATCATTAAAGGGTCAAAGCGAGTTTCAGCCGATGCCGAATGGCTTTCATGACATGTATGTAGGCTGTAGGATTATCTGACTGCTAGGACATTGATTCCTGGCTTGAAGAGCGACAAAACACCTTCGCCAATGGCCATTGTGACAGCCCTTATTTATACTAAGATACAGCTTCTGTTCTGCCATCCTGCAAACTGCATAATTTACATATTGTGCCCGCTCCTGAATCTACCAGTGCAGACATTCATGCAGAGCTTCAGAAGACTCCCTCAGTCTTTCAAAATTGGCGTTCGAAAAAGAATCATCGAAGTGAAGAATTGGACTCCTTCTCTTGATTCGTCTCGCACAACCCGAGCCAGGAACACGCTCCGTTGCCTTACAAACCCATACTCGCATCATAGATTTAGCCTTCTGCGGCACTATTGTCATCAAGTTCACAAAATGGTGTCAGTCAAGACCGTCTCAGAGATCCCTACCATCTCTCAGCTTTATCAAGCGTCAGCGCTTGCAAAACCGACCACCCCATCACTTTCTCTATGTCCAATTCTTCCGTCATCTCCCATCAACGCCCGAGTCGGCCTTCTTCGAGGTGACATCACCAAGATTCAGATCGATGCAATCGTCAACGCAGCGAATAACAGCCTGCTTGGCGGCGGCGGTGTTGATGGCGCGATTCATCGGGCCGCTGGACCTGAGCTCTTGTCTGAATGCCGTGAACTGGGAGGTTGCGCCACGGGGGATGCGGTCCTTACCAAGGGGTACGAATTACCAGCTAAACACGTTATTCATACAGTCGGTCCCATCTATAGCAAAAGTAAGCCTTTGGAAAGCGAACGAGCCCTCCGAAGCTGCTATGAGAAGAGCTTGAGGTTGGCGTCAAAAGAAGGGCTCAAAACCATCGCTTTCAGTGCCATCAGCACTGGTGTGTATGGTTATCCCGGCCGAGACGCAGCGGAGGTCGCTTGTGACACTGTGAGAACTTTTCTTGAACACGAGGGTAGCGGCCTCGAAAAGGTCATCTTCGTTGTCTTCCAGGAAAAGGACGAGGACGTTTACAAGGAGGCTCTTCCGTAAGTTTGCACCAAAACTCTACTTGTCCCTGGCATAGACTGATCAGAGACCAGCAAGTACTTCCCTTCCGATGATTGTTAAGCAACGCTCATCTCTTGGATATGTGAATTTTGGGGGGCAGTATATGTTTTGCCGCGACTACGTACTCACAAGCTAATTTGAATCGCCTTGATTGAGCCATCAAGCACCTTGCAGCGGTGCACCAATGGCATTTATTCTCTCAGGAACACATTTAGCTTCACCCATGTGGATCATGAAAATACAGTGTTCTCTCATATGTCTGGATCACGGTTTACATACGTCTGAACTCAAGCCTCTCTATATGCTGATTCTGAAGGCGGCATTCCCTCGCTAAGTCGTTGTCTTGGAAGTTGCAGCATTTTTTACTTGCATAACCAATGACTTCAGCTCATCCAACTCGCAGCGCAATTTTCGTATTTCCAACACGGTCGGGTCATCGTCCATGTTGGGCTTCACCTCATCACATGCCTTGGTCCAACCCTCGGCTTCCATGTCAATCTCATGTGCCATTTGCTCCCATTCTTCGACAACGTCATCATCTTCATCTCCCCTTGACCTGTTATGCTGGATCCGATGTGCTGCACGCGTCTCAAAGTATGCCGAAACCAACAGCAAAGGTGAGTATATAGTGAGCATCACAAAGTCATTGATGACTTCATAAGTGCGCTTGGCCATCCACCACTCGAATAGAGCGGACACGACAATCTCCACGAGATTGAATGGTGCAATATACACATTCTCATCTGGAGCTCTGACAAATTGGATAGTCTTCTGAGAGAACAAGGCAAGATATTCATCGTCGGCATTTTCGTAAATATCTTCATATGCAGAGTTATAAAGTGCAATGAGGATATTGAGTAGAATGATCTAATTCGAGAAATGTTAGTTGCACAGTCCTGTCTGTATCGCGGAGAGGAATTCGTACCATGACAACAAAAGTGAAGCAGTAATATAGTATAATGCCCCACGGCGGCCCAAAGGCTTCAAGCCCCTCGAATTCAGGACTCTGCATGATAGCTTTCGTCATAGATTCGACAATAAACATGACATCTCCTGCAACATTGTCGTCTGCCAAATCCAATCCGATAAAGGCCTGGAGAAAGCCAATAATGACAACGATCAGAAGTGCAAAGAAAATGACAGACTCCTTCATCATCACCTTCAGCACAACGAGCATGGCGCCGAAAAATCTGAAGCTGTCGAGATACAATAGCAGTCGACACCAAAACATGGGTGCGATAAAGGCCAGCATGTTGTAGCTCAATTTGCTGTAGTGTTCGCGAGAGTCGGAGCCCTCGGACGCTGTCAGGCCAATAATGCGGAAGACAAGTGAAACGGTGAGGAAAGAATACAAAACAGAATTAAAGACGTTCCAAAACCCAAGTATGCGGTAACCTGCTTTGTATACTTTCATGACTTCGTCGCAGATGTAACCAATGGTGAACAAGTACAGTGTCACTTCAGCCCCATCCAGCTCTCCTGAAGGGTTAACTGAATTGATCGCGATAGTATATAGAGCGAGGTAGACGAGAGACAGCAGAAGTTGAGCAGCATTCTGGTTCCTTGGAGATCGCATGCGATCTGGATCCATATGAGTAAGGAATCTGGGGTTATCCTTGTCCTTGTAGTCGACAAAGACCGACGGGTCGTTCTCGTCTTGAACTAGCCATCCCCGCCACAGGTGATTGATGCATTTCTGATAGCCAGAAGAGCCTATGACTCGAACTGCATGGAGGTCGACAGCCTTCTCGATAACGTTTATGGGTGGGGTAGGAATCGTGTTCGCAAGGTAAGAGTAGCGGCGGAGTAGAACCTCGTAAAGGAGAAAGTTAACGTCCTCTTCGGACTCGATTCTAATGATTCTTGTCAGTCTAGAACAACTGGATCGCACTGGAATTAAACGTGTACTTACAAGACTTTTGCAATTACCTCACATGCTTCAGCTCGCAGCTTGTGTAGGTCGGAGTCCCACAGCTCAGCAACAGCTTCATGTTTGAACCATTTCTGATTGACCAAAAGGCAGTAAACCTAGCAAGCAGATTGACAGCAAGTTTATATATTAGCCGACGTTTCTTTGTTCGCATAATACCGTGAGGTCAGCTTACAACGCATCCTCGGTATTCGGGCCCCCCAGCCTCTTTCGCTGCTTGAATGACCTTGTGCGTGATGATGCGGCTGTGCGGCGCCGTTACTCGGCTCGCCTTCATCTCGCAAGGCACGCATTCTTGCACGAGATGTCGCAGACGTAGACAGACTTTGGTAGCCTCCAGTGCTGGAACAGCGGATCGCATCTGATCCCGATTGAACCGAGGCAGCACTGATGTGGTTCTGATCGTCAGTCCGACATCCCTCAGACTTCCTGTCGCGGATGCCGCCCAAGCGGCAATATGACTTACAAGACCTTTCCTCTTCTTGAACCCAGTCGCGCGCGCGTCCACTACTGCCGAGCAAACGATTGCCTTGATGATGGAGCCTGTGATCGGCCGATGGCAACCTTGATCTGTTGCTGGGCATAACGATGGGCCAATGTGGCGGAGATCACTGTCGAGGATGTCAAGAGGCCCGGCGTAGAGATCGTTTCACGTAGAAGCGTATTTCCTCTCTTTCTTTGACACGAGGCGATAATAGCGAATGCGTTCGATGGGTGATCAGGAAGCGACTTGGTCGCCTTGGCCTACTATGTATGTACTGCAACGAAAATGCCGCCTCGACAACACCGGAGGCCATGGCGCTGCTTCAACCTGGAAGACGCGACTGGACCTTGTCCGGACTTGACGCCCCGGCCAAGGAAACTTGCAAGTTGCAACATGACGATGCATCTAACCAGATCGAGAGAGCTATTGATGCTGCGGGAATGCCAGTGGACTCACGAATTCCAATTTCCACCCATCATGTATGTACTCCGTGCATACCTATCGTACATACAGTATGTACGTTACGTATGTACATATACATACGGAGTACATACCTATCTATCTACATACCTGCGCACCCAGTGAGGTACATTTACCTCCTAGATTAGGTACCTACCGGTAAAAAGTGCTCACGTTCTCACCCACTTTTTGGCGCGTGAACGTGAGGTAACACCGTAACAGTGAACACTGAACAGGTTACATAGGTATGTTAGGTACCTAGCCTCTAGGTAGGTACCTAGGTATTTTGCCAATGGGCTAAGTACCTATATACATAGCTATGTACCTACCTAGGTATGTACCTATAACGCAAGTTCGCAACACCGCAAGAGAATCACTGACAAAGGCCTCGCATGGCATCGCCGACTTACCTATTCGTAGCCGTGCTGGGCACGGCAGTAGAGTCCCCGTTGTTCTAGACTGACTGGAATGCAAAGTCGACAGAAATCGAATTGGAAGGCAATTGCCCTGATTAAGCATCACGCTTATCATTGTCAATGGTCATTGATACAAACCCCTTGCTGCTGTCCTGCATCGCTCTTATATCGCACAGCTAGACAAATACATATGTACTTCGTGCATCGCGACGCATCCGCGGGCATTGCCCCCGACTGAGCGAGGTTGTTGTAACTTGTGTGGAGCAGTCGAGCCCAAGCAGTCTAATTTCATGAGGTTAAACACTGACAACATCTACCTTTTAGGTACGTACCTAGGTAGGTATTCTCGACCTGCAGGCTGCATCACACTGCACAGGTCGCCCGTTCGGCCCCGTTGGGCACAAGACCCATTCCGCTGCATGCTAGGTACCTAGGTAGGTACCTTCTGTTGCTCACTGTCATGGCGCTGTCAAAGAAAAAGCCGTCGCCTTCACGTATTCCCATTCCAGAGAGTGCGCCTCGCAGTCAACGGGCACCATGGGGTAAACCTTCCAAAAGAATACCTTCATTTCGAGTAGGTATGTACGGAGTAGGTAGCTGTAGGTTACAACTTACAGGCATGATACATAATGCACATACTGTATACATGTTAGGCCTACCGCTGTGACGCAGCGTCGCAAATCGTTTATCGCGTCCGTACACCACTTCCATCCAATCAATGGCAGAAAACGCCAACGCCCTGCTTCACGATGGAGTCGAGCCAAGGCCAGGGCACCATTGTTGCGCGACCCCTCGCAGGTAGGGAAACTGCTGATCGTCTGTACTCCGTGAGGTGACGGTGAGATGCATTGTGCTTCTGCTCTGCACACCGCTTGCCCACAGATGGGCACTCGTATCGATGTGATGGGCTCATAGGTAGCCCTCGTCCGAGGTGACCGATGCTGCCTGAACTGGACGGCTGGATTAACTTATGAATGCACACGAATGCACAAATCCTTTCACAGCTTTGCAGCTTCACTTTCCTCACTTTGAATTCTGAGCTTCCCTTCAGCCTTCCTTCACCTCTAAGTTCTACCTGTATTTGGCCGGAGCCGGGAGGTAAGAGCAATCCTGATTCGTCTGTTTCCTTCCTCTACCATTTATTGGCGATTCAGTCTCCGCCAAGCAGGCGTTCACATTGGATCTGGCTTTTCCCTACCACAGGTGTGATTTCTTTCACCTGCTGCCTGATTGGTGTGTCAGCTCGAGTGTCAGTCGATTTCATAACTTTTATATTCCAACAACAGCTAGCTTCCACGGCTGCCTGCCTACACAATCTGACTAGTCGCAAATGCCATAGTTTGTCGTCTTGCTGGCTTTTGTCAACTATTCCTGCGAAAGATCCAGCTGGCCGACTTCTTCGCATCGCTAAGCTCACTGTAAGAACTACTGTTCCAAAGCGGGAGCCTTTCTACTCGCTAAGATCATAATTTGCAGGGATTGTTTGCTCAGGGTCGATTGTAGAGATTCGAGTCGCCAGGTCACCTTTTGGAGTTATTTGGATCGCGAGCCACGAGAGCTCTTTCGAACACTTCGATTTCAGAAGCAGCCATGGAGCCATCTCAAGTTGGTGTAGCTGTGAATACAAGGCCTCTGGACTCCTGTCAGAAGTTCAGCGACCCTGTGAGCAGAAAGGACGATGGCGAGATAGCTGATCAGTCAACATGTCGTCAAAATTCACACGAGTCCGAGTCCAAGGTCAAACACGACTCACCTAACCGCGGTTCGGCCAAGTTCGGAAAGCCCAAGCGTGGAAGTTCTGGAAAGAATGACAAGCTTAAGAGAACGAGGAAGTCTCATAGTCTGGAACGGTTGGAGGATGTTTCATCATCTGGCTCGGAGCTAGATTCGTCAACCGAAAGCGATGTCAGCTCTTCCTCCGAGGCCGATGAGGATACCGACTTATCCCCGCCAGATAAAGGAAGACGCGAATCAAAAAGGTCCAGAAATCCCCGCTCTTGCTCTCGACGTCACATGGGCGACAGTCTCAATGCTCTCGAAAGAGTGAATAAGGCAGTCCGTGTAACTGACGACAGTCCATCGCGTCAAAAGGAACAGCACCCCAGCAAGCGAAATGATGCTATCAGCCAACAAGATACAATGCAGGCCCTTGCTAAGCTGGAGTTGCACTGCAGCCAGTTACAGCAACGATTAGATTCGTTAAGCGTTTATCAGGCTCCCCAGACAAACGGCGTCTTCGCAATCCAGCAACAGCCCGTCATCAGCCCGTTACAGCCTATTGTCAGTCGTCCCTGTAATACAGCTGGCTCAAAGCAGAGCAGTCATAGGCCAGATGCTGGTTCTCGAGATGATACTCGGACCGATAAGGACGAGCCAGAATCCAGTCACGATGCTAAGAAGGAGGCTAAGCTCGAGTATAAACGCGTTGATTCAGTATGGGACAGCAAACTGTACGCCTTCAAGCTTCAGGACACAGCAAAGGTGACCTCGGACTCGAAATACGCCGGCTACTTGTTTCACGTAAGAAGAACTTTCCATACTGACGGGAGGTACCGAGCCTCGTTTGTCGACATCAAAAGTCAACTTCTGCGTGAATGTCTGCAAGATGTCATTGGGAATGTTCGTGGAGTAAACCTTGTGGACGAGTTGCCCAAATTAGACCCAAATTTACTGTTTCTGTAAGCTACCGAAGCCTCCTCTTCTTCCTTGTTGCATTTGGATGGCTTTAGCCTTTGTCTGCGGGTTTGTAACTTTTGTTGGAGAGGTATATCACGTTTTGGCAGAGACCGTCTAACATGGAACACAGATATCTGGAAGATTTACGATCACACTGCAGAAAATTGAAAAAGGTTGAGCCAGCTGGAAGACACAGACGAGAACGGCGTAAAAATCAGCGTCGGCTTGACAACAAACGAATGGAACTCAAAGTCCTGATCAAGTATCTGGACAAGGACTATGCTAAAGTAAAGAAAAGCTTGTACCCGATGCTGGATAGTGGAATCATCAGCTTCGAATATCTCTGGGCATTATGGAAGCCGAACACACTCGTTTTCTCCGGGACTTACGGACAGACGGAAGACCCTCGTGTCTTCAAACTCGATATGGCTGCACGTCGTTCCTCACCGTTTCAAGGTGACTTCTACGTTGTCGAGGGCAAGTATCTCGAATTTGATGGGAAGCGTTTTGGCCTTGGAAGTATCACAGAGGAAATTGCGGACTTCCATGGTACTCGAAAGATAAGCAGTCTGCCATTTTATCCACTCTCGTACCATAAGGATGAGCCTAAGATGCGTCAGATGTTGATTGAGCGAGGCAAGAAATTTGTGTCTTTGAGTGGGGTCTACTTGAAGGAGTACTCTGGTCTTGCCTACATGAAACGGAAGAAAGGGGCTGTGATGAAGTTCCACCTCCAACCAAGTCGCATCATGGTGGACCCGGTCATCTTCAGGCGTACCAACCCAAACTACGCAGTGTCCGCAGTTCGACCAAAAGACTTTGATGCCATTTCCGACTCCGAAGTGTCTGATGACGAGGATGACGTGGATGAGGCGGATGGCCTGTGTTCTCTTGAGGGAATTGGGACAGAGCTGGCAAGCAGCAGGACTGGGGAAAACGTCCATTGTGTCGTTATCACGAAAGCACTGCAACATGACATGAACGCAAAGGGCGCCTCTTTGGCGTTGAAGTCGTTGCCAACAACTTTGACCACAACCATTCGAGGAGCCACTGGCGTCGACGCACCGGCAGAAGATAAAGTTGCCGAAACTGCAGATGATGATACTGTGACGGATCCAACTCTTGTGTTCACAGATGACGACTATCTACTCGCGTCGCCGGTCGTGTTGGGCTTTTCATTCTCCGAAAAGCAATGGCTAGAGTTCTCCGTCTCGAGGATTGGTGAGATCAGATGGAACGAAGACGCTTGGAGCTCACTGGTGTTGCCTCAAGAAACGAAGGACCTGATCAAAGCACTGGTCATGTCACGCAAATACAATCTCTCCCAGACAATCGATGATGTAATTCAAGGAAAGGGGAAAGGTCTCGTCAGTAAGTAGACGGCTTGATTTGGGCACTGGGCAGTTTCTCTGTTTGATGAGTACTAACATGGAAAATCCGCAGGTGTTCTACACGGACCTCCTGGGACAGGCAAAACTCTCACTGCAGAAGGCATCAGCGAATTACTCCAATGCCCATTGTATATGGCGTCGGCCGGTGAACTTGGGACGAATCCTACAACTCTTGAACATGAACTGCAAAAGATTCTGGACATCTGTCATTCTTGGGGGGCAATCCTGCTGCTGGATGAAGCTGATGTGTTTCTCGAAAAGCGTAACATGCAGGACATACACCGTAATGCACTTGTCAGCATCTTCCTGCGCCAGCTGGAATACTTTCAGGGAATCTTGTTTCTGACCACGAATCGCGTTGAGGTGAGTAGCACCTTTCATTGCTCGCACATTTTGGACGTTTCTCTGACATGATGATGCAGGCTTTTGATGAGGCTTTCCAGTCTCGAATTCACATTGCCCTCCGATATGAGGGGCTCGATCTCAAAGCCAAAAAGGCCATCTTCAACATGTTCATTGCGCGAATCGAGGCCCATGGGAAGCTGAGCGTAGAGCCCTTTACTGATGAGGACTTGACTCAGCTGGCAAAACACGACCTCAATGGGAGAGAGATCAAGAACATGATTGCTTCCGCACAAGATTTGGCACTGAGCAGGGCCGAGACGCTGTCCGTGCGGCATATGCAGCAGGTGCTGGATATTCACAACAAGTTTGGGCGAGACTTGCGAGGTGGTTCAGGCTATGAGGATGCCATGAGGAGCTACAGCTGAGCATATTTATGGCGCCAATCCCACGAATGCATGTCGCGGTGAGAGGCGCGATTACAGCGATTACAGCGATTTGGCGAGTACTTTTACTGGTGGGCATTGGCGAGCGACATGCATAGATAGGCCAGCAATGAGCAAATCTATGAATTTTTCAGAGACTTTCCACTGAGATGCGTGTGCACTGTGAAAGCAAGACGATGCCAGGTAATACGTGGCAGCATTGAAGGACAAGATCCCAGCCACTAACCCATCTCGATCCCTGCCCAAAGATCGACTGTTGCCCAAGTTCACAAGCAAATACACATCGCAGTAGCGTCAGTCCATGTCCGCACATACACATTGTAACAAGAGCTTCAGTATGGTGACACGGTACTGGATTCAAACTACAAATCACAATAATAGACTTTGGCTCCCTGAAGAATCTTGGAGCGCACCCAAGCCAAGATAAACCGAAATATTTAAGTTTCTGGTTCCTCCCCTGCGTTCTTAGGTAATTCTGCAATCTTATCTACATAACGACGGCCGTGCTCAAGAATGGTCTTCTTTCCTCTTACCCTTGGCTTCTTGGTCACAAAACTTGGCAATTCTCTTCTATGTACATATTCACCTGAATCCTGACCTTCAGCTTCTTTGTGATCTGAACTCTGACCTCTTCGACGCATGAGGTCTGGCTCTTGAATTTTTTGTTCCTGTGGGTGCCCCTTTTGGCTAGACCCACGGACCATGACTCTCCGTCCAATTTTCTTGGGTTCGCTTGGAAGAAATTTCCCCATAGACCAGCTGTAAGATGATAGATCGTGTACCTATCTAATTGTCTGACGCACTGATATGTATGGAAGAGAAGCTGCCATCGGCCCGTTGACTGCCCATTTGGCGGGGTTTCATTACGAGTTCCAAGGAGCCCATATCCTGATTTTCAAGGCAGTATCACTGCGAACACTTGGAATACTGTTAGTGTCCCGGCAAAGCACATGCAAAGAGTCCTGGTTCTCGCACATTTTTTTCCGACACTTCGAGCCCTTCCGATTTTCAACAGAAGCTGCTCGTCGACGACAATCACCTAGCGGTATATGTATGTTTGCATTTTACAAACACACACACCACAAGTATGAACTAGTCGTAGTCAGGCCAACAACGCAAAACGACGTGCAGCTGCCAGTAGTGAGCACTATACTGGGAAAATAAGATCAACCGGCACATTGACTCGCAAATAATCCGATTGCTGAGCAGTTCAAGTGCGGTCAGCTCGTACACGGTACACCCCGACGTCCCGACCCCACCGTGAACCTGGCGGAAACGTCAAGCTTCACTAGGTACGTCTCTTCTTTTTCATCATCGTTACAAAGCTTGAATTCACGCCTGTTCCTATCATCATCGCTAAATTTCAGATCCAGACTTCCTACAAATCAAGTTCAGCTTTACTGATAACTCCATATACTGATTCAGAGAAGAACCAAATCTTCGCTTAACACGCCAAATTCCAACCAGAGCTACAAGTTCACTTAGGGCCGCCCAACGCGTTAGGTATCTCGTCCCGGCCAACCTCGTCAATCCGAGACTACCAAGGGAAAGCTCCGTGAGAGGTCCGACAAAACAATGGATAACAGTAAATCCACCGAGGAAGCCGGTAAGGATGAATCACCCAAGTTAGGCAAGAAAGGCGAATCGTCAAATTATGGCAAGGACTCACAAGTCGTGGATCTATATTGCACCATATATCCGCCACAATTTGGGAACTACTACCACTGGGCTTTCGCTATGAATCAGGATGCGAAGAAGCGATGGGAAACCTTCCAGGTCGTCCAAGAAGAAGCGGATGGCCCTTACATACGCAATCGGTGCCAGGTTGATCCAAGAAACTCAGCTACTTGCCCACAACCGGTTCGGCTTATCTTCTTAGGCCAGATGCACGCCAAATCTTGGGAATGGCTCATTGAAGCGATTCAAGACATTCCAGTTCCTGGAGAGGCGGCGTCGTGGAATTGTCAAGATTATGTTCTCGAAATGTGGGCACTGCTATTGGAAGCAGGAGAAATAGATGACGCCACATGGAATTACAGCCACAACCTAATGTTGCCTTACTACGGTCCGGATTTTGGCGGCCAAGAAGAACACCCCTTTGAAGAGGACGAAGAAGAGGAAGCCGAGGAGCAGGATGAAGAGGATGGTGGAGAAAGGAAAGTCTTGTCCGAAGAATTTGTGTACGATTCGGATGATACTGAATAAGAGAGCGAAACTTCTTTGTTCACTTCTTTGACAGAACATCATTACACATACCTACTGCTGCGCAAATGGCTGTCGCAGAATGAGTACCAGGTAGTGAGATACTTCTGGCTAAAAGCCATTGGCCGCACTTGGATACCATATCCTGTCCACCAGCCACTCGACAGGATATCGGTTCGGAGAGATTGATTGTGGAATGTACTTGTACCAGTCGAAATGTTCCCTTGACGTCAGCAGGTTCGCCGTCTTTATAGCGTCCCAATACTCGGGATAGAACTCGCTATTCTCCCAATCGAATCATCGATTATTGCTGTGACCGTCCATTTCCCGTCTTCATGTCTGACCATTATATTCGCGGGGCGAATATCACCGTGTGTGAAGACAATCTTATTCAACCGCGGCATGAGCCCGCGTAAGAATTCAACATATAGAGGCGTGGCCGTGTCAGAGCCCTCGAAGATGAAATCTTCGAACTCTGCGACACTCTTAATCGGCTTGGTGCTGACACGCTGTGCTCGCCGCAAATCTCTGCAACCCCCGCAAGCGACATCGCCGAGGCTTGCGTGTTCTGGAACAGAAAAAGATCTTAGCTTGGAAAAAAGGAGGTCTATCTGACGAGAGATGTCCTGTTTCTAAGAGCAATCTAGTTCAGGCCATGCATCCTCCAAGTTCATTCCTGGAATGTGGCTGGTGAACAGAAAGCAACGAAAGCCTAGGCGAAGTAAACCATGTGGCCTTGGGGCTGGGAAATCAGTGGGAATTCGGGCATATGATCTGTTAGATATGTCAGAGTTTGGTGCTCTGTTATTGAAAAGC
This sequence comes from Claviceps arundinis, assembly GCA_018360175.1. Classification (NCBI taxonomy): domain Eukaryota; kingdom Fungi; phylum Ascomycota; class Sordariomycetes; order Hypocreales; family Clavicipitaceae; genus Claviceps; species Claviceps arundinis. The sequence continues at coordinate 75,961 of SRPS01000057.1, read as the reverse complement.
TCTCGTGGCCTGCTTTGACGACTATATTTTCGTTGATGCGAAAAACCATGACCGAGGCAGCCCATGCGCTTTCATATAGGACCTCACTATTGTCTAGGAGACCAATGATGGCTTCTGAGGTGCTCGCATAGCCACGAAACAAGTCTTCTACTTCGGTAGAGATTGGAAAGATGGTGGTGACTGGTTCATTCTCGTCCAATTCAAGGCGAATATCGCAATTAGGCGGCGGGCGTGCGATATGACTACGTAAAATATCTACATGCCAAGTCGTTAGGCTTTGCAGCTATACTTTATCAGCAAAGGCTTACCTACGATCTCTGTCCCTGAAAGACTGCAGCTTCTTCGAATATGCCGATGATAGTGCGGTTGTGATATCGGCTTCCGGCTCATTGAACAGTGTGGTCTCAAGGCTGCGCAAAACCTTCATGTTATATCTGCCGGACACAGTTTTTTGGTAGGCCTTGTTGACACGACTCTTCGGCGGCTGGTGAGTCATGTCGGAGACTTGTCCGTAATTTTTCTAAAACGAAAAGAGGCAAGGTGCACAATGGTGTATAGGTGAGGCGAAAAGAGGAGGGCAGGGAGCCTGGGAGGTTGTGTCTATCGTTGGCGACAGGTAGTCACGGGAGTCACCTTCGTGGCCAGCACAGGACGGGTCCAGAGGCTCACTTCAGGTCTCGCGCCTCACTCTCCCGCCCTACGCTGTGTACCTAGGTACATACCTAGGTACCTCCTAGTAGTAGGGGTGACATTGCGACGAAAAAAAATGCTTCATCCTGTTCTCCTCGCGATATCGCGTTTGGGAAAGAATGTATGTACATAATACATTCGATGTCTTGAACACGGAGCTCAGAACAACGGTGAATTTCGAGATGAGGCGAAGTTGACAAAACTGGTGGCAGCTTTTTATATACCTACCTATGTACCTCAATCGCCCATCGTGCTTCGACGTGATTGGCTGCATCCCCTGTCGGTGACAATGAGTGAGCCTCTGGACCACCGATCGGCGATGGGATAGAATACAGAGTCTAGGGAGTAGGTAGCTCTCATGATTATCATCGCAAGAACATCATGTACTGCCAAGGGGAGGTTACCTGTAAGAACCTACTCGTGCATACGCACACGTAACTTTCTAGAACTGACCTCCTAGGTACCTAATGTATGGACTTTTGCTCTGTCCTTACTACGGATACATTGTGCTTACATACCTAGGTACATACCTCCTCTCATCAATTATTATATTAGGCACTCCGTAGATCTGCTTTGCTCTCACAAGCGCCTTCACTTTGGCTACATCACGACTTTTTTTCTCATGACTGAGATGAATAACTGTCAGAGACATTCATACAAGCTTCTTCAAGCACTGACACCCATCTTTGACATCTTGTCCTCGGTCTTCGCTCTGTTGTGAACTCCCAAGTCTTGACACAGTGCCTAGACACGCCTAGACACCCTAAGTTACAGACAAGAGGCATGTGCCTACCCTAAGCGCTCGGCGGGGTTTTCAGAAGCTGCTGGAGTAAGAACGTGGACGATAAGAGGAATACTCGTGGGTGAAACCTTTTGAAAAGGACACCCATTACATAAAAGAACACCCATAGATGTAATGGGTGTCCTTTTCAAAAGGTTTCACCCACGAGTATTACGAGATGTGATCAGCCAAGTGCGTGCTTGCTGGTGCTGTCTGGGCACATTGGTGGTGTGATCCATGATGGTTATCTTCGAGAGGGATTAGGGACAGGCAAACAGCTACATATGTATGTACTTTATAATTCTCAGGTAGAATATGGTGCATTGCGCGTGCATCTTTTTGGCATGTTCATCTCACTTTTTGCATTTGGGGAACTTCTGCATTCAATGGACATCAGACGATTAATTGTGTAGCTTGCGAATGATCACGAGGCTTGGGGGGATGTACATATGTACCTAATTTACGGCATCGTCTGCTAAAAAGTCACCTGGGGGAGGGGGTGTTCTTTCATTCGTGCTCTCTTTCTGGATTGTGGGGAGAAAAGACTACGGACTCCGGAGAGTTTTGCAGCCAGGGTCATGGATCTATGTACATATGTACATACCTACATGTACAGAGAGGTAGGTATGTATACGGTACCTATACCTATTGGACTCGTGTGTGTACCTACTCCGTAATGTAGGTACATATGTACGGAGTATGGCAGTATGCACATACCTACTTGGGTGGCAGGCGGCAACGGGACAAACGGCCAATGGCTTGCTTATTATTACCTATGTACTCGCGGACAGGGAAGCCCATTGACGATATTGGCTCAATTAGAGACAACGAGATGTTTCGCTGTGGCATAGCTGAGGGCTCAAGAAGCGCCGGTTAGCCTGGAGGCTCGAGTGCTAATTAGTGCAGAATTGCGGACACTTGGGACAGTGCACATCAAACGGCCGGCAAGCGCGCAGCCAGGCGAAATGAGAGACTGGCGCAAATCTGCTGGCGCAACAAACAATTTTGAGCGCCGTGAATCGTGATAGGATCATAGATGGCCATCTCGAGTCGGTCTGCACTCTGCAGTGTGCACCTATACGAACGGTGGGAGGGCGCACTCAAGGGGGGGAGATTGGCTCATCATGACCACATTGTAGGTATGTAGTACAACACGTAACACGGCTCGACGACGACGCCATTGCCTTCGAATTCTGATGCTGATAACGGGAGAAGCGTCCGTCTCCTTCCATTGATTTGTACCACCAATTTGATCATACACACCTCCAGCCCAAGGACGAGATAGTCTGTAGAATGTCTGTGGCTTGTTTTTCATTCCAGTGCTGCAAACTTGATGCGCCGCGCACAGCGCATGGCTGGCCAACGTGGCCATCGAAGAAAGCCGAAAAAGAAGTCGCTGGCAACAAGGAAGCCGACCGTCTCGTTGCTGGAAGCAACCGTGTGGAATGGTCTCGGGGGACCGATTCGTGATGAGGAGAACGAGTTCTCACTGCTCAGTTATTAACCCGGGGAAACGAGTGGGTCGCATTTTACAGTGCTCGGGAAATGTTCCTTGGCTTTGACTTACATTTCGTACATAGCTGACTTGGCTTTCACTTGGCCCTGACTTGGAGTTGAATGTGGAGGTTTGTAATTGTTCGCTCAATTGTTCGGAGCGGCCATTGCTAGGTGAGCACAGGTGGTGGAATGACACAATCATGAGGCATATACTCCGTAGTACGTACAACCTACCTCATGTACGGGCTACACATGGCAGATGCCAGATGGATAGTTATTAGGTACTTACATATTCCCTTCGTCATGCATGGCCTCCACAAAGCAAGCACAGGCAGCTGCCAGCATGCAGCAAAACGCGACTCGTGGTTTTCGAAACGGCAAGCGCGTGGGGCCGCACGCACCCGAACCCGAGCGTTGTGTCGTTGTTGGGGAGCATACGGAGTAATTACTCAGACACGATCAAGAAGAGGCGACGAGGAGAAGCACACCATGGGCCATGGCTTGCGAAAGGGGCTCGGACCGGTCGTTCATTGTCTCCTGGGCTCCTGGCTCAGGAACAACAACGCCACAAAGTTGCCGCGTTGCAGAGTTCCTCGCTAACAACTCCAAGGAACAAAGAAGCAAGACCAATCAGGCCGCTCGCGTGCCTCGCAGCCAGCCCACCACGCTATGCGCTAACGTCTGCTCCTGGAACGGCCATTGGCCCCGCTTCCAAGCCCAGTGCGGCGCCAGTTCCTAACTTCCTGGCCTCGGGCTCTAGCGCAAGTCAGCAATCCCAGAAAGTGGGAAGTTGCGACCCCCTGCTCGCAGAACAATATTGACAGACTGTGGCAGCGCAGCCCTTATTAATAAGAGGCCCGCCCCCTTCTCATTGTCTTGCCTTTTTACGTACGAACCTCTACAGTCTTTCACCCTTAAAGTCATTCTTTGCGACTCCGTGTGTCTCTGCTGCCTCTGTCGGCCCACGTTCCTTTTAAACGCTCGACTTACGCGCCCTTACACGATCTTGTCCGTTCTTAGGTCAATCTATCACCCTCTTTCGACAACACAAAGCCGGTCCGGACCTACTTTTGTCAGACGCTGCCGTCGACCCCTCGAGTATTCTGCGAATACCAAATACCTGTCTTGTACAACCTGCCGATTGACTCGGTCTCCATCCACCTTGACACCAAATCGATAAAAACACTCAGCTTTTTCGACATACACGAGCAGCTCAACATTCACCATGAAGATTTCCGCCCCAACATTGATACTCGCTGCCGCCCTTGGCGCTTCCGCCCGACCCAGCGGCCACGGACACGGACAACTTCATCGTTCTCTAGAGAAGCGCATGGACTTTGTCATGAATGAGAAGCCGACGCCGCCTGCCGTTGTCAAGCCCGTTGCTCCCGTGAAGGCCTATCAGGCCCCTCCTCCTCCTCCGACTCCTGTGGCCCCTGTGTCCACCCCCGTTCAAACCAAGCCCGCCTCGAATTCTGGATCTACTTCCAGTGGCCCCAAGAAGTTCTGTGGTGGCCTCGGCAAGCGTGCAACCCTCGCTCAGATTGCTTACAAGGGCAATGTTGGCGCTGCCTCAAACTATGGCTGCAACCTGATGGCTGTCGATGATGCCAGCGGCTACGATTACTCCGCTTCGTTCGAGAACACCTCTGGAAAGGACCAGAAATGTGTCGCTTGGCTCAAGATTGGCCCTACTGGCAAGATCGACGGCTTCTTCAAGGGCAATGAGGCTCTCACCTTTGACTTGCCCGCCAACGGCAAGAAGTATCTCGTGGCCGACTCCGATACGCAAGGCGGTGTTGCATGCAGCCCCAGCAGCATTCAGTACAGCAACATTGGCCAATTTGCCGGTACCTGGTTTGAGTTCGATTTTGCCAACCACTCCAACGGCGGTTACAGTGGCGCCGATATCTCCTCCCTGGTTGCCGCCAGCGCGGGCTTGCCCATTCAGGCCATGAAGGTCTGCGCCGCGGGCAACCAGCCTTGTTCCGTCATCAACAACGGTGGCTCTGGCACCAACGCGTACGTTGCTGGCACCAACGATCTTGATGGTGTCGGCCTTAACATGAACCCTGGCCCCGTTCACTTCGAGGTCACTGTTGGTTAAACTCGGACATTGAATTGATGGGAGATGACGAGGCTCGAGTTTGCCGTTTGGCAACTTGCCTCTGCGCCAGCTGCGGCGCCTTACGCGACGATTTTTTACTTTTTCTTGTTCCAATGCCTTGGCTCCCTCGGGGGTGCTGTTGGTTTGTGGATTTCCGGTTGGGAGCGTGGGGATCTTCTTTAGGGACTGCATTAACTGACGTTTCTGATTTTGGTGGATTTGAGTCTCGCGCTCGGGACTTTTTCGAACCTATGTTCCATCTTCATTGTACATGTATATACATTCATTATGACCACGAGAGTTGAAATTGAGCCTTGCTTTTACGATATCAATTATTTCAGTGTCTCAATATTTCAAAAATTCAAACAGATCGAGTAGCCTCTTGTGACGGTGCACAACCCCAGATCTAGAGTGTCATTCGCCCGCACCATCTTGAGTCGAGACAAGATTGGGGCCTTTTAGTAGATGTTGGCACACGTTTCGTGGCGTCTAGGGCGACTCGTCTCATGGGGTTTGGAGCGACGATGCGCATCCGTGCGAACGGCGCCATCGACAATGCTTCGCCCGTGCAACGGTGGATTAGTGCGCCCCTTCTGTCGGGTTCGGCAAAACCGTTGTCCCATGCGCCAACCAATCACGTCTTGGTCGCGACGGGAAGGGCCGCTGAAAGTTGAAACTTTGTTGTCTGTGACAACGTGTGGGCAGAACTTAAACGAGTAGCACGTGGACAAGAAGTGTTGGTGGCATCTTCCCTCCCAAAAGCGAGAAGTTATTAAGAAGAAGAAAAAGAACATGACCAATAAGAAGAAAAAGCAAAGAGAGAACTCCGGAAAGGAAATATTATGCTAATTCGTTTCATAGTACTACGCATCGGGGGGACTGACCAGGTCTGCCGGAAGCACTCACAGCAGGTCCACGAATGACGAAACAACCCCTGAGTCAATTTCAGCATCAAGTCAACGCGCACACTCATGGTGACACCCCTCATGGCAGTGATGGGATATTCCAGGCCTTTCGGCGAAACAGCCACGGCGATCACTGACCCTTTGAGTGCCGACAAGACTGACGCGCCACAAGCCCATGGCCTTGACCCTCACCAAGACCTGCTGGCTCTCGCCAACAAAACAGTCCTGACATCACAAGCCCTGATCGCCGAAATAGAACTACTCCTGCGCGAGCTCTCCACGAGGTCCAAGAAGCTCGCCTCCACCGGCGTGCCCATGTTCCTGCGCAGCCTGCAAGCCAGCCACGCGCTGGCGGGGCAGGCCCTCGACGACCTCTCCCCCCCTTCCTCCTCCCCCTCCTCCTCCTTACTACCCGACGAGGCATCCTTACGAAAAGCGCACCGCAAGGTCGACACCTCCGCCGTGGACGTCTCCCGCGCAGCCACCCACTGGGCCATCCTCAAGCGCTGCTCCTCCCTCGTAGCCATCCACCAAGCCTTCCAGGGATCCGCCAAGACAACCCGCGGCGAAGAAATCTCTCGCATGCCCAGCATGAGTCCCCGGCAGAGGGAGTTGATGCACCGCACACTAAAGCAGCAAGCCAAGGTGGAAGTTCACGTCGTAGCCTCCGGCTCTGAATGGCTCCACGTGCGAACGCTGCAGACTGATCGACTGGCACGGCAAATGAGCGACGCGGGTTGGAACTGGGGCCAGCATGACTCAGATGAGCTGCTCCCGGGAAAAGAGGTAGTCCTAGATGAGGACGAATGGGGCGATGTGCCCCTCGCAAAGCAGGTGAAGCGTCTCATTGCGGCTGCAAAGCTCCATAGACATGAGTATCGCATCCCGCGTCTACGGATTGTGCTGCCGAATATCGGGGATGAGAATCCGGATATAAATCTGTTTTTGGGGCTGCTCTCGCGGATGGATCCTGCGGTGCATGTCACGGTGGAGGTACAGACGGGGGAATTTCTGTCGAGGGGACCTCCCGCGGCGGTGGAGGATGCTGTTCGGAATTTGGTGGGGTGTCCGCTCGAGGGGCTCACTGAGACGCTGAACCTGGATCACTCGATTCTTGTGGCTCTGGCGTCGGATATGACACATTTGAGGGTGGTGTCAGAGAGGGGATATTCTGCGGCGACGAGAGCGCAGATTGAGGAGGAGGCTCGGCACGAGGGGGGCTTGATGGCCAAGGTGCTGTATCCTATTCTGCAGGGCCGAAAGCTGGTGTGTACGCCTGAAGCTGCGGAGCATTTTCATCATGTTCTGCGCCTCGTGGGGACGGCGTCGGAGTGCGAGAGGGGGGAGCTCCTGGTGCCACTGCCTCTGGGGAGTCAGGCGCAGATGTCTCCCTGTAATGGGGGTAGAGATGCTTTCCGTGAGCGGTTCCGGGAGCTCTCTGTGCATGAGATGCCGTCTGCGGTGGACTTGCCCATCACTGTCATGGCTGAGTGCTGGAGACCGGATTCTCTTCAGGAGGATGTTGATGAGGGGGCACTTCCTGGGGTGGCGCTCGATGTGGTGCGGCACTGCGGGTTCAGCGCTGCGAAGCTCTCTGTCTTTATGTATGGGTGGCGGAGCGGCAATGTGACGTTGTCGTGTAATAGAGAAGTCAAGGCGCAGTTTAGGACGCTTGTTGAGATGTACAGGCGGGGGGAATATGATTATGGACCGTTGATATGGGGAGTGGATGTGGCGCGGAATTTGCTGGGTAGAGGCGCGGGTGAGGCTGACTTAGCACAGACGGACATACGTATCACGGACGGGGGTTTGCGATACTGATGAATGAAGGGGTATATTAACGTGAACGAAGAAAGAGTACAGAAGAAGGCGGGTTGAGTCGATGGAGGTGCTGGGAACGTTGATGCCGAGGGCATACACACACCCAAGGCGCCAGCGGCCAAAGCATCTACACATACACGCTCAAGCCTCATGTCAAAGGTCAACCAAAAACTATCGATTCGCAAGACATTGTCATCATTGAACACATCGTTTCATCCTCCACATGTGCGAAGAGCCAACTCCCAACCCCCCCCCCCCCCAAGTCGCTGCCTCTTTCCCAACCAACCAGCTTCAGTGCGTAGGTGTCGGCGTGTGTGGCGGGAGCATGGTCGCAACATCGCCTTCAGACGTCGCACACGCATAAGCAGTAGCGAGTGATGGCTTCTTCTCCGTGATGGTCGTGTTGAAGTGCACCACCGGGCCCGGTCCATCAGGAATGATGGCAGTGGTGACGGCCGTGCAAGGACCGCAGTTGATGGACTCGGTAGACGTAGTGGTGGTGGTCCAGATGGTGCGCGTGGGTCCCCAGATGAAGGGCGGGAGTTCATACAAGGTCGTTGTGCAGCCAAGTGTTTTGGTTGCGGGTGGCCAGCGAAACTTTATAAAATCGCCGTCGCCCGACTGTAGATGGACGGGGTCGGCTGGTTGAGCGACTGCACCGGGCTGTTGCGCGGCGATGGCCAGGGCGAGACCAATGATGTTTGCGGCGTACATGTTTTGAGATGAACTTGGTGAGGAAACTTTGGCTCGAGTCGTGTCTCACAACGGTGTGAGTAGGGAAGATAGTGGGAAGAAAAGCGATCAAAGAGGACGATATTTGGCCCGTTCAGTGGGAGTCTGGAGATCGTCAGTGGGAGATGGTGGGTGTTAAATACTCTTGCCGCCGGCTTTAGGAATTCCGAACGAGCCGAGGAGGATAAATCGTCTTGGCTCTTGGCCCTTGAAACATGAGGAATCAGGATACATCATACATACCTCCTGCCTTCTGTAAGCGAAAAGCAAGGGAGGCATTTTTGCCGGTTTCTACCGGCGGCTGTGGCCTGTGAAGGGCTCAATTACGAGATATGTAATTCTCACAGGTAGGTACATATTTACATACAGAGATTCTGACGGGAGTTTCTTGTGGAATTTGTTGCACCTTGTATAATGCGCCGTAAGAAGCCTAGCAGACAGGGAAGTCACGAAGTCTGAGGGAAGGGAACAAGGTAGGTACTGCAAAAGCACGTTTGTACGGAGTTAGCTACAACACAGATAACCGTCGAGACATGGGCAAGAATGTGAAATATACACGCACAGAGTATATGTACATATCGGTAGACATCTATGTAGGTGTGTATGTAGAGATCCAATCGTCGAGTCGCCCGCCACGTGCTGTCGCGATGGAAAGAATGTGCTGGCTCAGGGCCGGTCCACCCGGTGCCGAGCGATCGTGTACATACATACCTACGGAGTACACAGAGTACCTAATGTATCTCCGTACACATGCTATCGCATTCCAAAGAATATGCGGCAGCGCTATTTTAGTACACAAGCGAGTCGAGACAAGGCTGGCCGAGACAGGGTCGGGACCTGCATGCCAGCTCTCCTGGCATAGGTGAGAGTCGAGACGGAAATGTCTAGAAGGGAGAGGAGGGTGACGGCCCACGGGGAAGGCCCAAGGCCCAAGGGGGGATCGGAAACCTTGCGGTCGGCTGCTCTGTGAGACTGTGACGGAGAGTCCCGGCCGGGCCTGGCTCACGGGGCGAAGGAACCGTCATGTTGCGCTGCTTTCGTTCGTTCGTACGTACGTACGGAGTATGAATAGGACGAAACGCAACGCGCGTGGAGCAAAATAGAGACACAGAGATATAAAAAGAACTGGCGAGAGATCTAAAGATAGGCCATAGTAGCAGTATGGAGTACATAGGGATGATGAGTCAGTTGGCACAGAAGAGAGAAAAGAAACAACAAAGTCGAGCCTTCGAAAAAGACGAATAATGGCAAGGCAAGAATCATTGAATGGAGCTGAAGCGAGGAAGCCAAAAAAAAACCCCCCCGATTATCATGGTGTGGGCTTTGCCCAGTCCTCAGCAATACATAGGTACGTATAGGTGTCAGTTATAGGATTCAGGAACTTGTACAATGCGTATTCTTTTGTCGTCTTCCCTGACGCAACAGAATTGGGCACATGGCGGCGCAGGCACACCCGCGATTGACTCCTGGAGCCAGATCATCACAACAATTTGTAGGTACTCTGTATGTCGAGGATTCGAGGCACAGAAATACATATGTACCTAACGCAGTAAGAGGCAAAGGCCTATGTACCTACATATGGAGTACTGACTCGCTTCGCAGTAACACTCATCAGGGACGCTAGTGAAGCAGACGCCTATCAGCCACTTGGTTCGTTTCAAGGCTGATGTTGACGGATGGGTGTTCCCGGTCGTGGCGTAGGTATGTGATCCCTGATCTGACCTTGAATTGTACTCCATATAATGTATCCTCATGGCGTGCACGGATGATGTTGAGATTCACGCAGCGAAACAGCAGTCGGTTGTCGTCCGGGCGATTGAGGGAAGAAAGACCGACGCGCCCACGTTGGCGATGGGGGCCCGGGGGTTATACGCGGGATTTGTCCGTCGCGAGGCGAAGGGAAAGGCACAGGTTCGGCTTATGGCGGCAAAGTTTGCGGGAGATGAACACGGTCTTATTGGCGACCTCGTCAGATGCATCGGAGACAGATGGCAGTGTTTTCTCATTGCTTCCGAATCTGCTTTGGAAGGAAAATGCGAATGCGCCACCTCCCTGACGGGGCAAAGCTGATCACCGCATTCCGGCTGAGACGGGGTCCCGACGACCTGATCGGATCCGCGTGTCGAAGCTCGGCCGGCGCGGTGCGTTAATCGGCGGGTGTCACCGTCACGACTCACACGTGCGTGCGCCGTGCACAATGACTCGCCCTGGCGGCCCTGGAGACATTCCGCGCTTATTATTAGTTGGCGTCATCAAAGTTGCCAACCCAAGAGTTGCTAGCTCAGCGGAGTAGACAGTTCACCTACCTTAGGTACCTAGAGCTATCAGCTCACAGGCGCTGCCAGCGCATCGGAGTTTTTATTAGCCTCAAGATAAAGTGTTTGTTGCAAGACCATCGTGATGGCAAACGTGTGACAAGGGCCAGACAGAATAAGCCCAATAGGAGCTTGGAGATGGTGAGAGAACGAATGCCAATTCAAAACACAATAAACAACTTTGGCTCTCTATTATCTCTCGAGGTCCTGTCCTCTGAGCCCTGGGAGTGCGCGCTCTATCTCTATATGTACAAAAACCTCTACGGAGGAATAACGGAATGGAGACGGCCTACAGTCCTGAGTCCAGTGCAGCTCTTCGTTGAGTGAAATAAGGGTATTAGTCAGATAACTACATAGACGAGCAACATTCTCAACTCGGGTTTTGCATCAAGGAGCATGTCACAAAGCCTGAAGACCATGAAGCACGTCAGATAAAATTTTCAAGAGCTACATGTTTTTTGAGTGAATTCTTTTTCCGTGACGTCCAACATAGTAAAACATTCATCCTCATACGCTCTCATGTAGAGGACCAAACGTGCCCTTTTTCACTTCCAATTCAACACGTCCGGAGGGGTCCATGTAGTAGTACGGAATTGCGCGCCATGTTTGATCGGCACTCCCGGAATCAAGGACACCTTCCCCCTCAAGCTGTAAGACGACCTTGTAGACCCAATATCTACAACCTATCATTTCAGGGGTGAACGTGTATTCCTGAAGGCCTTTGTTGTTGATCAGTCCGACAATGTCTTTAACTTCTGGGTTGCCCCTGGTCGGGAAAGACAGGCGATGAATGACGTTGTTGGTGTGTGTGTCTTCCTTAGACGAGACCAGAATTTGGCCTCGCATAAAATTGTTACCAAACCCTATCGGGCTCATGTCAACGCGCACTGATCGGTGAGATGCTAGCTCGAAGAAGAGAATCCAGTGATTGACAGCTGGACGCTGTTCATCTCCAATATCGGCATTGCATTCACTTTTGTAAGCACAGACATGAATGCATGTGACGGTCTCCTTTAGATCTTCTTTTTTGAAACCTATTGGCTGCCAGTTGCTGTCCATTACTACATATAGCCTTGTTAAAAATTGTGGTTAAGTATCAAGACGACTGCAATACAACTCACCTTCTGAGTAGGCAACGGAAAGAGACTCAATGGTATGCAACAGAATTGAGATTGATAAAAAAACAAGCCTCTGAAGTGAAAAGTCGGCGCAAAGTGATATGCAGGATGGAGGTTAACTTTTAGTAATGGAAGAATAAGTCTCTGAAGTGAAAAGTCAGTCGTCGCAAAGTGATATGCAGGATGGAGGTTAACTTTTAGTAATGGAAGAATAAGTCTCTGAAGTGATAGTTTTTTCCAACAGGACAGAGACGGGATCACATGACCTGCAACTTAAAAGTTATGCATGCCGGCATGTTCGAAGGACTCGGGGTAAAATCCAGCTAAACCCCAATCAACAATCCGCAGTTGCCCTTCCGGGTCGAGTATCATTGCGGGGTGCCAAATCATGATGTGTAAAGACGGATGGACGATTGAGTGAGAACATTGGTCTGGGGCAAGTTGCGTGCTCTGCTGGTGTCTTCTTGACTTCGCGGGGGAGCCCGGGAAAGCTGGCCCAGAAATTCAAAAAGCATTGACATGATGATTAGTCGCTCTGTCCGGCAATTGAAAACAATCTTCGAGATAGTATGATTCACATCTTGCAGTAGAAGCCTTCTCCATGGACAATTCGGTGAACGTGTGGGACATAAATGCCAAGCTGAGATGCGAACTTCATGGCACTTACAGCATCTTCCACGTCGTCCCATGTTCCATATCCCTTGGCCAAATACTTATGGGATAGTGATACAATCGCCCCATAGTCCGGTAACGAGGGGAGACAATTGATGTATTCGAATATCTCTGAATCCGTGTAGCTGAAGAGTTTTGCGTCGTCAAATTTCAGCTTCATTTTAAGGTCGTTGCAAGAACTTGAGTCTTCTGTAGGAAAGAAAGAAAAGAAATCCAACAATTTCCGTGATCAAAAAGTAGGGTCTCGTTGGGCAGTATCCTCAAATCGCCGCGACAAGCGATCTTATCATAATAAAAGGGCCAACGGGCGCCCAACGCAAGACTTCTCTTGAGATGCACACTGTACAATAGGCTGACAGCCACACCGTGGCGGATCCACGGACACGTGCCGTGGGCCGTGGCCCAGGTAGGTATAAAAATTTAAAGCCGACTTTTTCAGCCTAAAAGCCGTGCACGGTGCGCCATACGGTGACAGCTTACGTAACACGCATATTGTCCGCTGAGAGCTCCATCGCGGTGACGATGTTGCCGTTCGACCTCTCAATCAGAAATGCCAGTGGTGCCGGTCGCCTTGAAACGCCTCGCATCGCATACGCATCTGTCTCCCGCCGCGACTGCCTTTTTCCTTTGTAGGACCATTTCGACAACGACGACCGCTGCCGCTCCGCCAACCTTTGCAGCTGCACGCCCACCACACCGGCAATCGCAACGAGCTCGTCCTTTGTTCGGGATACATACTCCTCGCAGGTCAACGTGCAGTAGAAACCACACACTGCCCAGGACTGCAGCCATGGCGTCTACCGCTGAACTCATCGAGCTGGCCAAGAAGCAGGCCGCGTACCGAGCCGTGGATGAACATCTCCTCCCCTCATACAAGTTCGTGGGCATCGGCTCCGGTAGCACAGTCGTCTACGTCGTCGAGGCCATTGTGAGCAAAGGGCCCGACTTTTATGCACCAATGACTTTTATCCCCACGGGTAGCCAGTCAAAGGGGCTTCTCAGGACAGCTGGTCTGAAGATGTGCTCTGTGGACGAGCGACCGCTTGTGGGCGGCGAGCCTGTTGCCCTGGACGTTGCATTTGACGGTGCTGACGAGGTGGACGATGATCTCAACCTGATCAAGGGAGGCGGCGCGTGTTTGTTCCAGGAGAAGATCGTGGCGACGGCTGCGAAAAAGTTTATTGCAGTGGCAGGTGAGTTTGATTTTGCATTTTCCATACAATACAGGTGACCAGTGAGAGAGATGGAAGTAGGCAAGACGGAAATCATGTTCAGAGGGAGAAGCTGAAAGTGTCTGGCTCATGAACCATCATGCTCAGTTCGCTGACCTGCGGATCAGACTCTCGGAAACGCTCCCCTCGGCTATGTACCAAGTACAAGGCGATCCCCATTGAGGTTCTGCCTCTAGCTGCACCAGATGTCCTGCGACGACTGCGCGCCATGGGCTCGTCTAATCCTGTTGTTCGATTAGGCCTCCCAAGTAAGGCGGGCGAATGTGTCACGGACAACGGCATGTGGATCATTGACGCGCCCTTCACTCCTTTGCTGCTTCCCAAGGATTTGACATCAGCTCAAGAGTGCGGCAGCGGCAGAGGAAAGGACGGCATCTGGGAGGTTCAGGCCTTGGCTGAAGAACTGCTCAGGATACCGGGCATTGTCGAGATTGGTCTGTTCTACGGCCTGAACGGGGTCGAGGCCGCTGAGCTAGGAAAGGGGCTGCAGGCACAAAAGCCGGTGGCAGCGTACTTTGGCATGGCTGATGGGCAGGTGGAAGTTCAGCATGCGGAGGCAAAATCAGGGGAAATAAAATCAAGAAAGGAAGGGGAAAAAGACGGAGCGGAATAAGGAAAAGAGGATTGAAGAGCACCGAGTTTAAACGAAGAAGAAGAGGCATTTGCATGGAACCGGCGTTACTACAAGACAGAAAATTGCAATAGAGAGGCATACTTACATAGTCACCTGATTCAGCATTCCGCACGTCCCATACATCCAGAATTGCAGCAGGAACTGCGCATATTGGCCCACGTACTATCGCTATGGACTCAAGAATCATGCATTCCCGTGGTACTTTATTCGCTCCTTAGGTACAGTAACCGTTGCACCGTATGGCAACCTGCCTATCCGGGAGACGAACGGAACATGCGTGCATATCGAGATCCGACGGAAGTCATAATAGAAATTTGTGCACATGTTATCTTGCCGTGTGGTGGTGTGGCAAAACATGCGGAGTAGAGTTCCCGCGAGCCGCCTTATGCCGGGCCTTCCGTGTTTCTCCGCAGGGACTTACAGCTAGTCGGCTACCTATACATATCCGTATCCGGTCGGTGCCGGATCATGTGAAGAAGGTCTTGGCCTGTCCAAAATTATACAATTCTTTGGCAAAATTGGGCTGATAGCCTGATGGAGGGCGTTGGGGAAGGATCGAGAAACCCATATGCCGATGCGGCGAAAGGCAATCGTCGATCGGGGAAGAGGTGCATTGCCGGTTCCTGGCCGGATAGGTAGGTACGTGCTCGCAAGGTTTCGGAACAATTTTTCTCGGATTTGGCACAGTGTTTGCCTGTCTGTAATTATGCGTCTTCTGGAAGCCCAATGATGAGGCTGCTCCTGTTGGGCGCTCGTAAAGGTCGGCACGGACAACGTGACTCACCATAGGGCAATTTGTTGTCTAATTGGCGTGATACCTCTGTAATTAGCTTATATCGTCGCCCAAAACCGGTCGACACCAATCTCGAGGACATCGATCTGAGTAAATCAGGAACACAGTTCGTCGGTCTATTCGCCCACATCTTGCGTGGACAGATCAAGTGTCGAAAACAGCTGCACCGCTAAAAGTGGTACAGCAGAGCTGACTGTCAATGAGAAAAGACTCCTAGGCACGGCATTCAGAGCTATACACAAAGACCTAGCAAATTTGTGTTCCAAAACCGGCCTCCCTTTAGCGTAAACAAGGTATCACCCGGGATAGTATGTAAAATGTGATGACGGCAATGTTTGCTGGTAAGACACTGTCTGGTACGTTCTCTTGCTCTTACTCGCAGATATAAGCGCAAGGAAATAAGTCAGCCACTCGAGAGAACAAGCGTCTGCATTCTTTATTCCGGGGAACCAGTTGTCTCGTGCTAGAAGAGCCTTGGTCACAGTGTGTTGAGGACTCTGTATGCCGGCTTTATACTCTCAAAGGGTCGCGGGAGGTAGATTAACGTGCGACGAGGTCTGAATGGCGTCAGGGCATTCCGAAGGACTCGACTATCTGTCAAGGGTGACCGGTAGTCACCCTTGGGTAGGCTTTCAGCGTGCGTTTGATGGTAGCCTGTAGGCTCGGCAGCCCGCGCGCATAAAAAGCTGCTTGATTACCCTGCTGAGACCTATGTATTGTCAGAAGCTTCCACGCGGCCTCGTGAGGATTAGACACTATCCAGCATTGTTCTTCATGTAGAAAGCCCCAATCTGGACGTGTTGTGAGAAAAAAAAGAGCAAACGCAAAATGCAACAAAGAGAATCAGAGATGAAAAAGGTGAGACGTCTGTATTAACAGGCTATGGAGAAAACGAGTCGTTTGTACAGGCCCACCACCTTTCCGTTGACCCGAACCTCAGTATTAATCAAGTGTCATTGTACAAAAGGCAAAGGACATTGCCATTCTTTCGTCGACCACAGCCCAAGCATCCTTGAGTGTGGCCTTCGCGATCCCCCTCTCGTCATGGATCATTCCCCAGTAAGTCTATCACGTGTTTGGCGCTCCTCATAACCACGACCACACACGAGTTCGTCAACCCGTCAGTACGGCGCAACTCATTTTTATCTTTCGTTTCTTTACAGAATGAGCTGCAGAGGATTCTCGATAGCCTTCTTGAGCTCACGGATCCATTCGGCTCCGACAGCACCATCAACGACCTTGTGGTCGAAGCTGGCAGTCACGGTGATTTGGTCGTCCCACTCGATTCCGGTAGTGCCGTCTTCGTTCTCTGTGGGCACGGCGACCTTCTTCGTGGTGCCGACAGCGAGAATGGCCGCCTGGGGAGGGTTGATGACAGCGGTAAAGTTGTCCACCGCTGCGTTCATGCCCATGTTGGAGATGGAGATGGTGCCGCCCTGGTACTCCTCGGGCTTCAGCTTGTTGTCACGAGCCTTCTTGGCGAGCTCCTTGACCTTTCCAGAAATGGACTCGAGACCACGGCTGTCAGCACCGGTGACGATGGGAGTGATCAGGCCGGTGGGGGTGGAGACGGCGACGGACACGTCAACCGCATTAAATTGACGGATGGACCCCTCTCGCCAGCTAGAGTTGACAGCGGGAACCTTCTTGGAGGCAACGGCGATAGCCTTGATAAGGAAATCATTGACCGAAAGCTTGTATCTACCCTCGGAATCCTCGTTCAGAGCTTGCCGAACCTTAAGGAGCTTAGATACAGACAGAGTGCTGGAGACGAAGAAGTGGGGGTTCTTCTGTACAGACTCCTGTAGACGACTGGCAATAGTCTTGCGCATGTTTGTCAAGGGAATGTCCTCGAACGTAGCAGCCGGGGCAGCGGAGGTGACGGGGCTGCTGAGCGCCTTCTGGACGTCATCCTTGGTAATCTTTCCGCCTTTGCCAGTGCCTTTGATACCGTCCAGGCTAATGCCGTTCTCACGAGCGAGTCGCTTAGCGTCAAGCCCGGCGTTGGGCTCGCGATCGAGAGCTGTCTCGAGCTTACCCTGGGAGGCGTACTGTTCGGGCTCGGCGGACGACTTGGTGGATGAGGGCTCGGGGTTTGATGATGAAGGAGCGGGCTTGGACTCGGATTTTTCTTCCTTGGGTGGCGCGGACTTGGCATCGCCGCCAGCGTCCTCCAGAGTGAACTTTTCGAATGCGGAAATGTCGGTTCCCTCTTCCACGAGAATGGCGATGGGCTATGTATAACGCTTATGTCAGTTTTGGGGTCGTGTGGGCTAGAATCATTCATCGTTGCCATGAGAATTCACGTCTCTCGAGACAGAAGGTCACTCACATGTCCCACGGCGATATCCTTTGCACCCGACTCCTCAAGTATCTTGGCAAGCACGCCGTCCTCCTGGAACTCAAAGTCCATCTGGGCCTTGTCGGTCTCAATCTCAACCAAGACGTCACCAGGGGCTATGGTATCGCCCGCCTTCTTCTGCCATGCACCGATGTTGCCAGCCTGCATTGTGGGCGACAGAGCGGGCATCTTGACCACCTGATGATCAGGGAAGGAGGCATAGCACCTCACTACGTGAGAGGCGAAGCCAGTGCGCAACACATTTTGAGTCGGGGCGAGAACTCGCCTTCGGATAGCGGCGCTGAGCATATTGGAAAAAAAGGTGCCCTGAGCTGGGAGGCCGCAGAACGGTCGGTCGAGACGGCTAAGATGGGAGGTCGCGAATCGTGTATCCGAGAGACTACAAGATGACACACGAGACCTCACCAACGGGCAGGAAGAGTCGAATGGGAGTAGATCGCGGAGCAAAGGATGTGCAAAGGCGGAAGAGGCCCAGTGATGGAGGTTGCGGCGGCGCGCAAATTGTTGATTGGGGAGCGGGTGCCGCATGAAATGGCCCGGAGAAATCCCTTGGGGCTTGTGGTTGGTCCAGGTCGTCCAGAATTTTTGCGTTGAGCTGTGCAGCCTGTGCTCACTGCTGAAGCTTTGGGGCCGTTCTCGGAATTGTACGGGTCGCGGGCTATATGACAGACGGCGGATTGATGGGCCGGCGCCGGTACATACCTGCACTTTACACTGGACTTGCAGCGACTTGGGCAGTGGGCAGTGGGCAGTGGGCAGTGGCCCAGTGGGCACAAACCTAACTGTAGGTACCACAGATTATACCTACCTGATAGCCTTATTATTAATATTCCGTCAGTCTTTGTCGGCTTTCAGGTTCACGGCCAGCAGCAAAACCTGTATTGATTCCTGAAGAAAAAGGAAGCTCGATAGTGCCTAAGCCATGCCATGGAAGAGGCTCAGGAGTCAGCAAGAACATAAACAGGGGCAGTGGCATCTATAGCCAGAAATGTGGTAAAACTACTCCGTAGCCACGCACCCGTTTACACCCGTAGAGCTCCTGGGTTGTCAGGACTCCAGCGGGTGTCGGCGCCGACTCGGCGGGTATTGGCCAATTGACGCTCTCACCAATGGCCATCGCTGCCAGTCACTTGCATGAAGACGCCTCTGGAGCGGCCCAATTAGCTTGCGTCGATGGAGACGGCGGTCTATCGCCGGAATCCTGCCTCCCTTGTGACTTCGAAGTTCGGACGCAATTACCCCTGACTTCTATGTACATACCTACCTGGTAGGTAGGTATGTACTTCGCGGGCGACGGCGTCCTTGCAAGTTGCAACGTCCAACGCTGACCCGCTGCTATGTAGAACGGCCTGGGTACCTGCCTGGAAAGCCTGAAGCTTCAAGCCAGCGAGCGCTCTAGCCTCTGGCACCACCAGTGAGTCAGTGACATTCTTCGCCTCAGTGCTGCAAGGAAGCCGCTGGTACCTGATTCCTGAAGGGTCCTGCCCCACTTTCATCGCTGGACATCTGCTCGCGAGCGGCGGAACACGTTGTCTGGACTCGGGACTCGCGCTGCATTGCTGCTTCAGCTCTCAGAGTCACGACTCACTACACCACCAGCCATTTTGTGCATTCTATCTTGGGCGCGTCACCATCCAGCGATTTCAGCTTACTGCCCGACCAGCCGTGTCGCTGTGTCTTTCCACGTCCCATCCGAGGCACAGCACACATCTGGACGATATCTGGCCAGTCGTATCCAGTCACCAAGCATTAGCTCGCCGCTGCCAGAATATCTCACAAGCCTTGGGGTCAATGACCTTCTGATCACTGACACCAGTCGTCATTTGCACGGCTCCCGAACTCCGCGGCTCCTGCAGCCCATCTTGCTGACTTCTTTCGAATGGCCCCTGGTCCCGCTTGCGCTCTCCGATGAGCTCTCTCAAGTTCCTGGTGTCCTCCTTGGATGCCATCGCCGCCTCTAAGGATGCGCAACGCAACCAGCAGCTAGCTGATTCGACGAAAAAGGCTCAAGATGCCGTCAAGGAACAAGACCAGCTTCCCGACCCCGAGATTGTGTTTGCACCTCTGCAACTCGCTGCCCGATCCAACAATCCGCAGCTGACGACCACCGCACTCGACTGCATCGGCAAGCTCATATCCTATTCCTATTTTTCTCTACCACGGAGAGACGATGCCGCCGCCGACACCGAGCCAAAAGAGAGCGGCGAACAGCCGTCGCCTCTTATCGAACGGGCCATTGACACGATATGTGACTGCTTCCAAGGAGAAACAACGGCGGTCGAGATCCAACTTCAGATTGTCAAATCACTGCTAGCAGCCGTGCTGAATGACAAGATTGTCGTTCATGGTGCTGGCCTTCTCAAGGCTGTGCGCCAGGTCTACAATGTATTCCTCCTCTCTAGGAGCACCGCGAACCAGCAGGTAGCCCAAGGCACTTTGACTCAAATGGTTGGCACAGTATTCGAGCGCGTAAAAACTAGGCTACATATGAAGGAATCCCGGATGCATCTGGATGATCTCAAGCGTATCCCAAGCAACATTACATTCGACGCTGCGGACTCTGCCAATGATGTCGTTGCCGAGGTTGAGGGGGATGAACCGCCAGCACCGCAATCAGAAGCGCAGACGCCCGTACACGGCAACGGAGGCGCGAAGCTGACCTTGAAGGATCTTGAACATCGCAAGAGCTTCGATGATTCGACGCTTGGAGATGGGCCGACTATGGTGACAAGATTAAAATCTATCAACAAGGATGGTTCAGCGACGAGCCAGTCCGGATTGGAAGGTTCGTCCGAAGAAGATACGGATGCCCTTGATGCCGAGGACGAAGTGTACATCCGGGACGCCTATCTCGTCTTTCGATCTTTCTGCAATCTATCGACAAAGATTCTTCCTCCCGATCAGTTATACGATCTGCGTGGCCAGCCAATGCGGTCGAAGCTGATATCACTCCATCTCATCCTTATGCTACTCAACAACAACCTCACCGTCTTCACGTCACCGCTCTGCACAATTAAGAACTCAAAAAATAATGAACCCACATCCTTCTTACAAGCTATCAAATTCTACCTCTGTCTGAGCATCACTCGCAATGGTGCGAGCTCCGTAGACCGCATCTTCGAGGTCTGCTCCGAGATTTTCTGGCTCATGCTAAAATACATGAGGCCGTGGTTCAAGGTACGCGGCACTAGAGTGTTTTCTTTCCTCCTTGTATAATGGACGGCCTTGCTGACACCTGCGTGAATAGAAAGAGATCGAAGTCTTCTTGAACGAAATTTATCTGGCCCTGTTGTCTCGGCGCAACGCGCCAATATCACAGAAGCTTTATTTTGTGACCATACTGAACAGGCTGTGTGCTGATCCGAGAGCATTGGTTGAGACATATTTGAATTATGATTGCGATCAGACAGTAGATAACATCTTTCAGACCATGATCGAGGACTTGTCCAAATTCTCTACGACGCCTGTTACCATCACAACCATCAACGAGCAGGTTTACGAGGAGGCGAGAGCAAGGACACCCTCAGCTAGCGAATGGCAACTGAAGGGGATTTTGCCACCACCACTGACGGTTTCCCATATCATCTCGCCCCAAGACAATGAGGCTGATTATCCAAAGGAGTATGCTATGAAGCGTCTGTCGCTCGAGGCCCTGGTCGAAACCGTCCGCTCATTAGTCAACTGGTCCGCTTCTGTCCGCTCCGACGGTGGGGATGCTCTTCGACCCGATGGAGATGTAAAACCTTCTTTTGATGACTTGCGGCCGTCTATCGATCCGACCTCGACGTGGAGTGACAGTGCGTCTCGATTGGAGACACCCTTGCCACCCTCTACCCCTGTAATGAATGACGACCCAGATCAGCTTGAAAAGGAAAAGGCTCGCAAAACAGCCCTGACGAACGCCATCAGGCAGTTCAACTTCAAGCCAAAGAAAGGCATCAAGCTCCTTATACGTGATGGCTTTATCAGCAGCAACACGCCTGCTGAAATTGCCGAGTTTCTCTTAAAGGAAGACAAGCTCGACAAGGCTCAAATTGGCGAATATCTTGGCGAAGGTGATCAGCAGAATATTGACACAATGCACGCGTTCGTAGATGCGATGAACTTCACAAAGAAGAGATTTGTTGATGCTCTGCGCCAGTTTTTGCAATCTTTCCGCCTCCCGGGTGAGGCGCAAAAGATTGATCGCTTCATGCTCAAGTTCGCGGAGCGCTATGTCATGGGCAATCCCAACGCCTTTGCCAACGCGGACACGGCGTACGTCCTAGCTTATTCCGTCATCATGCTCAACACCGATCAGCACAGCAGCAAGATCGCCAAAAGAATGAGCAAAGAAGAATTTATCAAGAACAACAGAGGCATCAACGACAACGCCGATCTGCCTGACGAATACCTCATAGGTATCTATGACGAGATTGCAAGCAATGAGATTGTTCTCACGAGTGAAAGAGAGGCGGCCGCGGCTGCCGGTGTGCAGACAGTCCAGTCCAGTGGTCTTGCGGCCGGTATTGGGCAAGCCTTCTCCAACGTCGGACGGGACCTCCAGCGGGAAGCCTACGTGCAGCAGTCAGAAGAAATCTCATTACGGTCGGAACAACTTTTCAAAAACTTGTTCAAGAGTCAACGGAGAAACGCCGCCAAAGCCGGCCCAAGATTTATTCCTGCTACTTCCTTCAAGCATGTCGGGTCAATGTTTGATGTTACATGGATGTCCTTCTTTTCCGCTCTGTCGAGCCAGACCCAAAAATCACACAACATCGACATCAACAAGCTATGCTTGGAGGGTATGAAACTTGCCACCAAAATTGCATGCCTCTTCGAACTTTCAACTCCCCGAGAGGCGTTCATTTCAGCGCTACGAAATACAACGAACTTGAACAACCCGCAGGACATGCAAGCAAAGAACATTGAAGCTCTGAAAGTGATTTTGGACTTGGGACAAACGGAGGGAAACTTGCTGCATCAGTCATGGAAGGATATACTCTTCTGTATCAGCCAACTTGACCGTCTGCAGCTCATCACTGGGGGTGTTGATGAAAGCACTATCCCGGATGTTTCGCAAGCCCGCTTCATGCCGCCTTCAAGAACGGAAACCGGTGATTCCCGCTCATCGACTCAGTCTCGCCAGAAAACAAGACCACGGGCGGGGACAGGATCGAGAGGATTCTCCAACGAAATTGCACTACAAAGCCGCTCTGACGATCTTATCCGCAGCGTCGACCGGATTTTTTCCAACACCGCCAATCTCTCGGGCGAAGCAATGGTTCAATTTGCCAAAGCCCTCACCGAAGTGAGTTGGGCCGAGATCAAGGTGTCGGGATACAATGAATCGCCCAGGACGTACAGTCTCCAAAAGATTGTTGAAATCAGTTACTACAACATGAAGCGCGTACGGTTCGAATGGAGCAATATCTGGGATGTTCTTGGAGAGCATTTTAACCGGGTCGGGTGCCACAGTAACATGAACATCGTCTTCTTCGCACTGGACTCGTTACGCCAACTCTCCATGCGCTTCATGGAGATTGAAGAATTAGCAGGATTTAAATTCCAAAAGGACTTTCTCAAGCCCTTCGAACACGTCCTGGTCAATTCTCAAAATGTCACCGTCAAAGATCTCGTCTTGCGTTGTCTGATCCAGATGATTCAAGCACGAGGGGATAATATCCGTTCTGGATGGAGAACTATGTTCGGCGTCTTCACAGTCGCCGCACGAGAGCCACACGAGGGCATTGTGAACCTCGCTTACGAAAATGTAAACCTGATTTACAGGACCAAATTCGGGGTGGTTATTTCCCAAGGCGCGTTTACGGACCTCATTGTCTGTCTCACTGAGTTTTCCAAGAACTTGAAATTCCAGAAGAAGAGCCTCGCAGCATTGGAGTTAATCAAGTCTATCATTCCTGCGATGCTGAAAACTCCTGAATGCCCGCTGTCGCAGAGAAACAACAGCAACGGCCAGGCTGGTGCCCAGGCCGAACCTCAAACCAAGGCACTCGAGACCCCCAACCTGAAGGCGCAAGCAAACACGTCTGTGGAAGAAGGTTTCTGGTTCCCCGTATTGTTCGCATTCCATGACGTGCTCATGACGGGCGAGGACCTAGAAGTCAGGTCTAATGCGCTTGAATACTTCTTCGCAGCTCTCATCAAATACGGCGGTGACTTCACGCCAGAGTTCTGGGACATTCTCTGGCGACAGCAGCTGTACCCCATATTCATGGTCCTGCGTTCGCGGCCAGAGATGACGAATGTTCTCACGCAGGAGGAGCTGTCGGTCTGGTTGTCCACTACCATGATCCAAGCTCTACGTAACATGATCCAGCTCTTCACGCACTATTTTGAGTCGCTCGAATACATGCTGGACCGGTTTCTCGAATTGTTGGCCCTCTGCATCTGCCAAGAAAACGACACCATATCTCGGATTGGAAGCAACTGCCTGCAGCAGCTCATCCTGAAGAACGTGACCAAGTTCAATCCCGAACATTGGACCAAGATCGTCGGGGCCTTTTGCGAGCTATTCGAGCGCACCACCGCTTACCAGTTGTTCACCGCCACAAACATGGGGACTGGAGGCTCTCTAGCCCTGTCATCGTCAAATGACTTTGAATTTTCTGGACCTCTCAGCCCTACCCGGGAGAACGCTCTCCCCGTAGACGAGAAGTCTCTGAAGATCAATGGCGCAGAAGACGACACAGCCGCCATCATCTCCGAAAGCGAGCCCATCCCGCGCCAACCATCGCCGAAGCCTTTGGACGACGACACAGAAGCTTCCACCAGTGGCACTACCGGCCAGGTGGTGCTGGAAGAGTTCAAACCGTCATCGAACCTCCAACAGCAACCCGTCGTCGTGACAGCCGCCAGAAGACGCTTCTTCAATAGGATCATATCACGATGTGTCCTACAGCTTCTTATGATCGAAACAGTGAGCGAGCTCTTCAGCAACGACACCGTCTACGCGCACATCCCATCCATGGAACTCCTCCGCCTAATGGCTCTCCTCAAGCGATCCTTCCAGTTCGCCCGACGCTTTAACGAAGACAAGGACCTCCGCATGAAGCTCTGGCGCGAGGGCTTCATGAAACAGCCCCCCAATCTTCTCAAGCAAGAAAGTGGCTCCGCAGCCACGTACGTCTCCATCCTGTTCCGGATGTTTGCGGACAATGCCCCCGAGAGACTCGAATCCCGGCTCGATATCGAGGCCGCGCTCGTGCCCCTGTGCAAGGACATTATCCAGGGGTACACCGCTCTTGTAGAGGAGTCGCAGCATCGAAATATCATGGCTTGGCGGCCTGTAGTGGTAGATGTGCTGGAGGGATTTGCAACATTCCCCGAGGATGCATTCCGATCGCATATTCCGGATTTCTATCCCCTGGCTATTGACCTCTTGACCAAGGACCTTGGTCCAGAACTACGGGGGGCGTTGCTGGTCGTTTTGCGACGGGTAGGGGAAGTGGGTCTCGGGATAGTTGGTTTGGCTACCAGAGGCAGTAACGGCGGCGGTGATGATAATAATAAGAGGCGGTCGAGTATGGCCAGGGGCTCTGTTGTGGGAGCGGAGGGGGCCGTTGTGGGGAGTCAGGATGCAGCCGCGATGAAGATGCTGTAAGGCCTATGGTCACGGTCAAGACGGGGGAAAATGAGGGAAAAGGGCGATTATTGGAAGACAGATAAGATGGGTTCTTCTTTTTTCCTACCTTTTCTATGTGCACTACTGGGTTTTGTTCAAGATGAACAACCGGGTTCCACTTACTATCTTCTTCGTTTTCGTTTCATGTTCATCTTGATAATCTGGATAGCGTGGGACCCCCTGAGGTGACACGGCTTGCACAATGAATCAGGCATGTACTTCCAGACCGAAGAGCCTACTTCTGGGGGTCTGCGTCCGTATTTCCTGGCGTGGGGTTCAATTCTTCTTTCTGTATATTCATGGAAAATAGATATGCCTTTTGGTGGCATTTAGAAATTCAAAGTATACTGCTTGTATGTACCCAGTACGATATAATTTCGTCACAGGGCTCCAGGTGCACGACCTCATGTTTTTTCTACATTATAATAAATGGCATTCAAAGATACCATTTAACCCCATGCAATCATGTGATTGGTAGAACATTCATTCTACTCTGAGAAGATCAGTGATGTATGCTCGTAAAGGCTCTGCCTCTTCTTCGACAGTTCGTGATGGCAGTGTCTTGAGAGAAACCTCCACCTTATGGTCAGAATCGTCAAATCGAATCGCAGTCTTCACCATATTCCCCATCAACGAGTCTAGCTCCAAAGATCGCTCACACCGCCGCATGATGCTCACTAGAGTCTCAAAAAAATCAATCAGATTCAAGTTCATGAGAAAATCTCTCCTGTCAACCATGCCAAGCGCAGCCCACTGCAGCAGCCCTTGTCCTAGTTGGCCTATCTCAGTGGACGGCAAGACAAAAAGATCAGGATAGACACAACGGCTGAGGACGGCATAATTCATTGCGCAGAGGCGAGGCAGAAGTCGGAGCAAACGACCTTGAGAAATGGTGACTTGGTGCTTGGCTCGAGGGAGAGCTCCATCTGTCGTCTCAGCCTCAACAGAACAATACCGTTGGATGAGACTGAGGCTAGGGCGGCTTGAGAAGATGAGCTGCCACAGTTGACCATGCCCAGACACTCGGCGCTCGGCATTAGTTTCGTTGCTGTCCACGCAAGTCTGCGAGTCTTGGTCATCAACCGCGTAATATTGAGGGACATCGCAGTCCGTTTCCAGCAACTCTCTGAGAACTCTTGCTGCGAGCTCCCCTACATCCACAGACTCAGTCGCTAGCCAGCATCTGACCATTTCCTCCACGAGATCGGGAATGGCCCTCAGAATGGACACATCGGATGGAGAATCGGCAGCCTTTCTGATGATAGTAAAGGCAAGAAGGTTGACTCCAGGAAGGGGTGACGACAGAGCCGTCAACAAAGATGGTGGATCAGCAATCTCGAGCCTCTGAGTAAACGACAGGGGCGAGAGCACTTTTGTGGTCAAGGACAGTAAAGGTGTCGGGTCTTGCGCCGTAGCTTTCAGGCACCCGGCCAAGAGCGGCAACAGCCTTGGAAGCAGGGGAGGAATGTTATCCTCTGCGCTCAGTTTTCGTCAACGTCAGGTGAGAATGTTATAATACAACGAATCCCAAGCTCACTCGCTAACCTTAAGGCAGGCGGCTGCATTGTCGAGTTGACTTACCGGTGAGCTGCAGCTCGACGTCTTCTAGCAAGTCCACTTGGAATGGGAGTGAAGGATCATCATTCAGTTGCTGGAGGTGGGCCTCCAATTCGCAAAGTCCCTTTATCGGAACGTTGTCCATGTTGTGGTCCGAGATGATGCTTGCGCTTGCTTGGGGATAGCAGGGGTAAACAAACACTTCGACACTTTGAAGGCAGGGCGTCTGTTTTTGTAAGTGACACAGTACTAGGTATTATGTGAGGATTCGATGTGTCGCGGGAAAATATAAAGAAGAGATGATGAGGGTGTGAATCACCATCTCGAGAGTGAGCATCCCACTTTCTTGTATGTATGTATGTATGTAGATATGTACCCTGAGGTACCTAAGGTAGGTACCTTGTAGGCCTGTCTGTCAGTGGTGGTTGGTTGGGTGGAGTCGAAGCAGCGGCAGCGGCCACCCGGTCGCGCAGCTTTTCGTCGCCGGCGTCAGCTCCAAAAAAAGCGCCAAGGCTAGAATCGTCGAAGCAACTTGTTTTCGCAGTCGAATTTACCGCCGCGTCAACCACAAGTACTGCGCAAAGCCGACTCGTTGCCATGTCTCGAGGCGGTCGCGGCGGCCGAGGTGGAAGAGGCGGCGGGAGAGGCGGTCGACCCAACGTACCATGGGATACCGGCGATGAGCCCGACGCCAGACCATCTGATCTATTTCCAGTATGTCAAGCACCTCACACGTCTCAGAAGATGCCTCCTCAAACGCAGAATCGGAATTTTGCTCATATGCCATGTTTCTCTACAGTCCTTTTCTGTCCCCACCCCGCGAAGCCTGTCTAATTTCGAGCTCAATTCCGTTCAACACTTTCTGCTATTACGACATCAAATACACTCGTCCTCTCTATTCACCGCCAAACGAACTCTCTCCCATGATTCGACCACGCCCCGAAAGCTCTACGGCCAAGCGCAAGTGAATGCCCGATATGGTTTCAAGAACAAGGCAACAGTAGACCCCTTCACAGCCATGCCCACGTATTCCGAAAAGTTTGTCCGTGAAGAGCGCGCGCTTCCCGACTGGTCAGCTCGTCCCGTCTGTCGCGAAATGTTTCCGCCTGAGCTTCTCGATACCATAGAGCCGGGTGGCGGGGCCGGTGCCCGCAAGAAACGAAAGCTTGAACTGAGCAAAGTCAGCGCCTTGCCCAACGCCGAAGAGGCTTTCGGACTGCCGTCTCTAGAGGATGATGACGAAGAAGAGGGCGCGGGAACTGGGAATGGCAGGAATCTACTGGCGAGGCTGGACGCGCTGCGTGATGACGAAGCCGATGACGGGGGCGAGCTTGACGATGAAGAGGGGTTGGAGGAAGGGGACGAGGACGACAAGGACAAAGAGGAAGAGGATGAGGCGTACGATGATGAAGATGCGGGAGACTACGATGCAGAAAACTACTTCGACAACGGTGATGAAATGGGCGAAGACTACGGGGATGACGGAGATGACGGTGAGGGGACGTACTAGTACATTCTATCTACTGGGACATCTGTTGGCGCCTTCTGGGTTTTCTTTTTCCTTTTTTTCTTTCTGTTCCTTCGCATGTATCTTGGTTGCAGGCTTGCAAAAAGGCATGTTTTGAATTTCGTCATTGGCTTTTCCAATGGCTGCATACGCCCAGGTGTAGATGCACAACTACTACCACGAAACATACAGGGGATTGAACGGCGCAGGGTTGACTATTTAGGGAGCAATTCATAAGGAGCAAATATCTTTTTTCCTCCTTTATGGGGGGAGTATTGTAGAAATTATCCTTTGTTCGTAAGGGTGAACGCCTGCCAAAGTAGCAGACGCATTTCGTCAATCTCTTGGTCTAGCTACACAGAAGTTCAATTCAAAAGATGAAGCATTATTCTTTGCAAGCCTTCTTCGACAGGAAGCTACATTCAGAACACGAGCATCTTTCTCTTGGCCGGGGGGTTTGCCGACTAGTGTCCACAACGACACGGATGAATGCCTCATCTATCACATGCAAAGAAGTACCCTTCCAATTGACCCGATTTACAGCATGTTGTGGCTTGGCATCTACAACGGAAGCCGTTATACACCGACCGATGTAGAGCAGCTGCTTAAATCGTCCGCATCGCAAACTGCTTGGGTGTGCAGTCTGATGCTCTCGACAGCTAAATATTGTGCCTGGCCGATTCATTGTGTTTCATCAGCGTACCATTCCTGACCCCATAGCATATATGCCACTGTCCAGTATCCCTGCTTGCAATCTCGACAGTCTCTCGCGGGTATCAGCAATCTGGCCAGCTTGGGCAATAATAGCGTTTCCTGTCTCCCTGACGGCAGACAGCACCTGCGTGAGCTGATTCTGCACAGCCAAGCCGGTCCCCGCGCTCTTTCTCTCCCGCAAAGTTCGGATCTGTTCGTACAAGCCATTTTCAACACCTGGCATATCCTTTTCGATCTCTGAGCGATATTCATCTAGTCGTTTCTTGTATTTTTCAACGTCATCGCATATTCGATTGAAGTACGTGATGAGATCCTGCGCACTGGCGTGGGCCATGGCACTGTCTGCTTTAGTAGAGTCAGCTGCGGGCGTTGGACCAGCAAAGAGCCCTGTTTGGTGGTAGTGTGCCGGCAGCTTCAGGTTATCGGTGGCCTTGAACGAGAGTTGTGCGTCCGTGATGCTCTTTTTCGTCAGGTCCTGGAGTATCTTGACTGTTTGGATGTCTCGGTTAAGAGCAACTTGGACAGTCTTGAACTTTGTCTCCACAAACTTGACGTCTTTGCTCAGTTGCTCGACATCCCTCTCATGCTGAGGCATGAATTGTCCGATTTCGTCCTTCATCTTCATCACGCGTTGTATGCCCTTGTCGATAAGCGCTATTTCGTCCTGAACCGGCTTCGCGAGATCGTCGAAGCGCGTCCGAGGGCGCAGGTTGTCGTAGTTGATCTGTACAGCCGGTATTTGGGTGGTGGGCTGAGCCTGTTGCGGTTGAGGTTGGCCACTCCTTCAAGTGCACACATGGTTAGTCGTTGCAATTACATCGAAGGCTTGATGGAAACACCTACAATAATCCGCCTGAAGGCTTCGACTGTGTCTGACCAAAAAGGCTTCCAGCGTTCGAGGGTTGCGTATCCGTTTTTGCTGCGCCAAATAGACTTGCTGCAGTAGATGGTTGAGTATCCGTTTTAGCTGCACCAAATAGACTTGCTGCGGTAGATGCTGTTGGAGTTGTTTGGGGTGCGCCAAAAAGACCTCCCGTGTTGGCTGATTGTGTGTTCGTTTTGGGTGCGCCAAACACACTTGCTGCACTCGACGTTTGCGTATCGGGCTTGGATGCGCCAAAGACACTTGCTGCGCTGGATGATTGCGGATTCGCTTGGGGTGCGCCAAAAACGCTTCCTGCGTTGGATGATGGCGCGGCCGGTTTGGCTCCGCCAAACAGACTTAATGCACTAGACGCTGGCGTATCTGGCTTAGAAGCACCAAAGAGTCCTCCTGCGTTCGAAGTTTGCTGATCCGTTTTGGGTGCGCCAAAGAGACCGCCACCGGTTGCCTGTTGTGATTGTTGCTGCTGCGGCTGCGCATTTGCATTGGCCCCGAAAAGTCCTCCACCTGTTGACTGTTGATTTGATTGTTGGTTTGCAGCACCACCAAACATTCCGCCACCGGTGTTTCCCCCTTGTTGTGTCTGATTGTTCGCGTTGCTTCCAAATAGCCCCCCAGTCGTGCTGGTTTGAGCTGGTGCTGCGGCTGTCGTCGCCAACGAGCCAAACAATCCTGGTTTTGACTGAGCTGGTGATGCGGGTGTCGTTGCCAACGAGCCAAACAATCCTGGCTTAGACTGGCCAGGTGTTGCGGATGCAGTCGCCGCAGAACCAAAAATCCCGGTGGCTGTGCTGGGCTTTGAGCTGCCAAACAAGCTTCCTGCCGATGACATTTCGCTGATATGAAACGAATTTTATAGCTAGAAAGAGGAGCTATCGGAGACAGTCAGTCCAGCTGCGGCTACTGAGTGTACCGTCGTCGGAGTTCTGGTGTACCTTTTGATTAGCAGTGACAAGAATCGCCCAGATCACCAACCTTTACCCACCCCCCCTTCCCTCGCGTCGGACATTGGGTAGTCTTGCCATTATAAGATGGTCCAGGGGCGAGGTCAAAAAGATAAAGTGGAATGGCGAGAGCACAGTACTTACAAGGTTTTGGAAGCGCCAGCGTTGATCGAAAGACCACAGAGTAAACCGGCTGGACGCGCAAAGACGTTAGAAAATCAAAGGAAAGAGATGGGCGCCTAATAAAAGCAGAAGTCCGGGGGTGCTTGAGCTTAAAGTGGAGACTCGAGAAACTTGGAGCAACGCAAGCAGCTGCAGCGCAGAGCGGGAAATCGCCGGGCCAATCTGAGCTTGCTTTAGTGTGTCTGATTCATTCACCTCACCTCACCTCACCTCACCTCACGCCTTTTACTAGATTGCAGTAACGACTGCTTTTCATTATCGAGAAGAAGACAGAGGAGAAGAATTCAAGTGAAGGGAAAACCACAGACGCAGCATGAGCTCAGAAATGTCAGAACACGATATGGAAATGGACGAGGGAGACGACCTCTACGAACCAGAGGAGCCAAAAGCTGAGGCGAGCGACAAGAACGCTTCTGTTTCCAAGTCAGAGGAGCTGGAAGAGGGCGAGGAAGAGGACGAGGGAGGCGCCATGGACGAAGACGATGATGACTCTGTAAGTGTGTCCCGCTGGTAGGAACTTTCATGTCTGATCAATGCGCTGATTGAAGCGGTGACTGCTCCAGGATATTGACATTATCACCGAGCGCAAAGACGGCACAACCGCTGCGCCTCCAACGTGAGCGAACTACGTACTACATGTGCTTCAACAAAAAACTGACGAAATTCGCATACAGCCAATTCAAGTACAGTGACATCCGGAATATCCCCCAGCGGACGACTTCGGGCGATTCGACTACGAAACCACCGCCTGTGAAGAAGGAGGAGAAGTCTAAATCTACAAGAGGGACAGCTGCCAACGTTGCGACGCCCAGTGCAGACCAAGCATCCGCCGCTGCATCAAAGTCTACGATAGACATCAATGCGAATCCCGTGTATCCCAGCACAGGAAAGCCCATTACCCAAGTGAACATTGACGAAGGTATGAGATATATAGCAGCTCCTACTAGACGCGGGATATGCCAGCAGCCGATATTTCTGTTATCCGTTTTTCTCTTACTTTATATAACACAACACCGTGATGAAACTGACGATGAAAAGATCTAGCAGAGCAAGAAAAGCCATGGAGGAAGCCAGGAACAGATATCAGCGATTATTTCAACTATGGTTTCGATGAGTTCACCTGGGCGTTGTATGCCGCGAAGCAGGAGAGCATTCGAGGAGAATTTGGCGCCGATACATTTGCAACCAACAATAAGAAGATGATGGAGGAGTTCAACAACATGATGATGATGGGAGGGGGCATGGGCATGCCGGGCGCGGGCGCGGGAGGCGGCGCTGTTATGCCGGGCATGGACGGAATGCCACCTGATATGCAAGCCATGATGCAGCAGATGATGGCATCTGGCATGGATCCTTCCCAGATGGATCCCAGTCAAATGAATGCCATGTTTTCAGGGATGCAAGCCGGCGGCGCGGGGCCTGGGATGCAAGGGAACCAGGGACAGAACTTTGGTGGTGGTTTCGGCGGCAATCAGGGGGTCTATGGGTATGATCAAGGCATGTCCGCAGGAGGCGGTGGTCGTGGTGGTTTCGGCGGTGGACGAGGGCGCCGAGGACGTTGGTAAACTAAGCGCAAGGGCATAGTACACTCATGCCATGGCCTGCGTGGTTGTTGCAGTTTATTTTGGGAAATGTCGAAAAGCGGTTTATTAGGGCGCATGGCGTTCGCGGATCAGGTAAAAACCCTGCCCAGAGCAGGTACGGTGTTTGCAGGACAGTGTTTTCAGGCTAGCGAAGGGTGTCGTCGTTGTTCACGTCTACCCGATTCAGTTACTATCATCTCGACAATACAAGTCATCAGAAGCTTCGCTCAGTCGATTGATCAGATACCTCGGAATTCACTTCTCGCCACGAGCTTGTCAACGTTCCGTCAGGTCAGTTCCGACACGTTTTACAGTCTAAGGCTTCTCGTGGACAAAACGTCCCTGTTGAGCATAAGAGCCAAAACGTCATGGAAAAGTTGCTCGCTGCAGAGTTCTTCGGCCTCTGGCAGGCTGAATGGCCTTGACTCTCTCCGATCGTTTCGTTACTACTCTTACTACTCGGGTCATGTGGAAGCTGAATACTTCATATACCGCATGCCATTTGAAATGGCCGTAAAGCACGCTGGTTCACGGTCGTGGGAGACTCGCAGATTCCTCCAAGGAAATATATGTGTGCACACTTTGATCTAATTGACGCATCTCTTCATTGTCCTATCTATTTGTTCCGCGGCGACTCACATGAGAACACAGGACTCCTTGGGCATGACCTTCAAGTCGCCTACCGCTCTATTTGCTTCGGGGGAAAAAGGCAATAGGCTGCAAATCAAAAACGTTCCAAATCGCTGCATAACATCTTGGCAAATGCAAGCATACGCACAACAGAAAAGGGTCATCAAGTCGGAATAAAGTGCTGGGAATCCTGCTGTTGTTGCTCAAACGACTGAGAGAAAGCAGCCAGTCCCGCTACGATGCCAACAGCCATGATGAGGACCGAAATGATGGACCAAATGACTCCCCAGCACTGGGAGGACCCGCCATAGCGTTTGGCAAAAACACTAGCGTCGGAAGAGTTGACTTTCCGGAGTATGAGGTCGTCGCAAATATCCCACACGCTGTACAAAGACGACATGATGCCGATGAAGAGGACAATAAATCTCAGAGCTTGTGCATGAACGATGAACCAACAGCCAACGAGAAGGCCGACGGCCAAGAGGATCGTGAGAACCGTTAACCAATTGCGTTTTCCCCACCACAACGTCATCAAAAAGCATACTGCTAGGACGAAGCTGGCTATTTTAGAGGCCACGATGTTGAAACCGCAAAATGTGAGGAGAGCTCCGATAATGGACGAGCCCAAGTACCCGGCAGGTAAGGTGATGGCGCTGATCCCACCGCGCATGCGCGTGACGCCTCCTTCATTGGGATCAAGGCTTATAGACTCGACTTTCCCGCCAGTAAGCACGGCGGTAATGGCATGGCCGAACTCATGGAATGCAATAACAAGCATCTGGAAGAAAGTTAAAGTAATGATAGCCCCTATTAGCATTGACCCTTGTTCTACTTTACTTTACTTTACCTCCAAACTTTGATGGAGTTTATTTTGCTGTTGGCTGGGTGTGGAGGGAGGCGGCCCGCGGAAGAGCTGGTGGAACACTGGAACTTCGGTTTCAGTCGCCAAGGGAAACCCCAACGTACCTTAAAAGGCCATAATATCATTTTCAAATACGGTACGTTCCATAGTATCGCAATCGCCACTACGTACGCAGCAATCACGCCCAAGGTTACTTGCTGTGTGTGTGTCGGGTGTTGTAAGTCGCGCATGGAGAGCGAGTGAAGATGAACGTCGTCGGCAAAAGAGCGCGTTGACGCCATGAAGGTCCTCAGCGGTGGCGCCATGGCCGGTATTTCCTGGCGGTTGGCGTCTAACTTTCGGCCTTGGCCCGTTGTCCAAGTGAATAGCTGGAAAATGGAGTGCTGATGTGGATGTTGGAGGAGCGAGAGACAACAGGACGCGGAACAGTTTCTTTGGTCTTTGGTGCAGATTTCCGAAAGGCATGGCGCCGCGGTTCGTGAAGTCCTTACTTACGAAGTACAACCTAGGTACCTACCTAGTACCTAGGTATGTACACCCCTCCGGAGAAATAACGCCCAACGCCATATCGGACCCCTTTTGGATCACCACGCCTGTTTATTTTCAAACGTGCCATAAATTTTACAAAAATGCTTCATTGAGCAGAGTCTACCTATAATATCATGAACTCTCAATAAATGACTGCATCAATAACTTGCTTACCACTCGTTGAAATGTATGAAGTGGAGGAAGTTTTGTGTTATTTTTGCGGAGCCACTGTACCTAATGCATACGTCACAGCAACTACGGAGTACATACATGCATGTACTCCGTATGTATGCATGTACCTAGGTATGTACCTATGTACCTCCCATAGCGCACATTCGGTCGCAAGGCTGTGGAGGTCCCCACTGGAGGCTGGGCGGGCCGCGGGTGGCTTAATTCACCTACCTATGTACCTAGAGGTACAGAATGTATGTACTCCGTACTATGTAATTTGAGTTCCCATCCATGTACATATATGTAGTATGTAGGTAGGTAAGTTCCTAGGTACGAACGTGTGAGAACAATGAAGGCGCTCACGGGGCCCACGCGCAGTAGGGGCTGTGGCTGAGTCTATCTATATTCCTCAGAGTACAAGTAATTTGAGTTCGTACAGTATGACAATAGACGCTTACGCCGAGGTTATTCGGGCAGTGGCTACAGAGTACATATCCTAAGTGTACATACATACCTACATATGTACCTGTACTCCATACCTAGGCAGGTTCATCGGCAACTCGACGTGGCTGGATTGTTGGGGGCTTGGCATTGGCAACATGCAACACAACACAACCCCATCCCCGCCCCCGCCCCCGCGTCGGCTCTGACACCAATCAACGTCTCACCGTTGTCCAGAAGCGAAAGCTTCGTTTTACTTAGATACATACCTATGTACCTATGTACATACATACTTAGAATTCCTACTCCGTAGATTCCTTGTCGTGTTGTCAAACCATCGCCAAGTGGAGCCATCTTCTACGTACATGCAAGTTGTAACTTATGACTCGTCAGGAAGTTCAAAGAAAACGCGCTTCAATTGCTGCAATGTAAAGATCAGTAGGCTACATATATACAAACTTGTTGGGCCTAATGCGTCATGGAAAATTTGATACAGCTCTCTGACTGCAGCATGCATTACTCCTTCCTGATCACGCCACGGTCTGGTTACCCCAAACTAATCTATCCGACCTCGCCATTGCCGCCCACGAGCTTTTCAGGGCGGAAACGCGGATGCTGACCTGCATGCTCTGAGGCAAGTCCGTTGAGCGGATGGTCATGACTGTCAAGGGCTCTTTGGGAAAAAAGGTGCTCGTGACAGAATCGATGCCGCCGTTGAGGAAGACTTCGACAATGGAGCGGTCCAAGACGCCGCTCATGGACCATTTCCCTTCTCTGGCTAAGCTATTGGTGGAGAACTTGTCGGTGAAAAAGACGTCATCAAAGCCTTGGGCACCGCCTCTGTCCAGGTAGAAGGCCATGTAGCCTCCAAAGTAGTGGCCTCCTCGGATGTAGTCGCCTGACGCGGGGTTTGCAAAAGTGAAATTCAACATGGCCGTGGCTGGAACGCCGCTCTCTGGTATGCCAGTTACATTTGCCTCCCAGTACACGGCATTGGATTCTACCTTGGAAAAGTCCACCGTTGCCGTTTCATTGACTAGGCTCTTCTCCAACAGAGTCTCTCCCATGACGGGCGACAGATCATACGGGATGGAGACCAATTTCCAGTCGGCGACGTCTTTTGTGAGGTAGTTTCGACGTGGCAGACCCGCTTCGCTTCGCCATCCTTCCTTGTCAGTCGGCACAATCTGTGTGTACTGCCAATTCGAGGCCCATGTCATGAAGACAGGTTCTTCATCGTCAGGCTGTCCGTAAAAGAACTGCCCTGCGTAGTTGTCTTTTCCGAAATCTGCTATCCGAGCGACATGATCGACCGCCCTAAAGTGTGTGCCGTTGAAACTGCCGGGGAAATATACGGCCCCCGAGCCACCGTTGGGAGCGCCTGGGTTGATTCCTAACAGAAGCAGCCACATGTCTTCTTCCCTCTCTCCACGACGGTTGTAGTAGGGCATGCGCACCATGTTAGGGCATTCCCATTGAGAGCCGAGGAGGCCCTTACCAGTGAAGTTGCTCGCATGGGTCCAGTCAATTAGGTTAGGCGAGGTGTATATGCCAACAGCAAAGTCGTCCGGATACGCAACCGCCAAGACCCAATGATCCTCGTACCATATGACCTTCGGATCACGGAATTGCGTCGCGTTGCTGGGGATAACAGGGTTGTGCTCATAGGGAGTAAAGTGGTAGCCTCCGTCATGAGAATACGCAATTGCTTGCTGTTGAGGTCCAGGCACACCGTCATTGTATTCGGCCAGCGTCTATCAAAGGTCAGCCAGCAGCCACGACAGATGCGATGGAAGTCCTGAGTTTGTCTTCCTTTCCTCTCGGTCAACTCACATAGATGGCCACAACACCGTTTGTCTGATTAGGGAAAAAGCCCGAAGTGTTGTTCTTGTCCACGACAGCGCTGCCCGTGAAGACAAGCACGTTCTCTTTGGGGGGAAACAAGGCGATTGGCTGGTTCGTCCAATGATACAGGTCTGGCGACGTCGCATGGCCCCAATGCTGGTTGCCCGCCTCCAACCCAGTGGGGTTGTATTGGTAGTAGTAATGCCAGGTACCATTGTCGTCCCGGAACATGCCGTTGGGATCGTTCATGAACCCCTTTGGGGGCGAAAAATGGATCTGGGGCCGGAGGGGACCGGTATAGTCACCCACCACAGCAACACCAGATGCAGAGTCTTTTTCCACACGAACTTCACCAGCTGGAGCCGGACTCGCATGGACGGCTGTAGCAAGCCGGAGTGCCCCAAGCAAGGACATGGCAAGATGAAGCCCTGTGTCAAGTGACAACAGCAACATGATGGCGAATAGGCACGCCCAAGCAGAGGAATGCGTAAGGCGGCAAGGTAGAGGAGGAGATAGATGCTGGCTGCAAATATCAGTGTCGGACACCCGCAAGAGGCTCAAGATCGTCACACTCTGTGTGCGGAAGACAAAAAAGAAATGGGAAAAAGGAAATAGGAGAGAAAGTCAAGGACAATTTCACAAAGGAATTATGAACAAAGTGATTGTATTTGTACTCGTCAGTCTTCCGTCTAATCTTCCATCCGTCTTCGGTCCGTCTTCTTTCGCCTCTTCCTCTCTTGGACCCAAAGTCGCCAATGAAGCCCTGGTGCGAGACCGGCCCATCGCCCGGATGATGTCAAAGTCAACAAAGTAGATGGGGATCTAGTGGCTTGCGAATTTCCCCGCGGGAAGGTTAAAAGGTCTTCGCCCGGGGTCTCCGTCCAATTCGTCGGCTGCCGGACCGACAAGATGCGCTTGGCTGGCAAACGGGAAATGGTGGCATCCACACCCACCTTTGCCACGCCCAAAAAAAAAAAAGAGAAGGTACATATGGAAGAAATGAAGACTCAAGATTGAGTCAGGAAGCTAGGACAGTGCCAAGGAATCTATGTGCAGCCATTGATCCACGCGCGTGTCCGTCAGGAACGGCGCGTTGACGACGAAGGGTAAGCTCGGGTTGACGATGATTCAACCTGAGCTGATGCCGGCGCAAATCGAGCCGCTCTCGAGCCATATCGAGACGCCGAAAATCCCTGGATTACTATTGCCAGCCCGCCTGCGAGACCAGGGCACTTGGACTGAAGAGGCATTCGGCTTGAGCATCTTAGGTAATTCAAACTCTTTTCCAACTCTATACGGGAAACTATATGTTCGCAAAGTAAACGAGATTTATAGGTGGCGTTTCATAATCTACCGTGTCGGGTCGTAAGCCTCGCTGTGCCGATCTACATCATAGCCACGTGTGAGGCCGAGTACTGCCCGGGGTTGTAAGTCAGGTACTTGTCGCTAACGCGAGACAAGGCGAGTCAAGGAGGGAGTGATGGATCATGGGGGAGAGATTGGGAGAAGAAGTCAGAAGTTACGGAGTATGTACATACGATATGTACATATACGGAGTACATACATAGGTACTCCCGTAGAACAACGGACAGAACAAGCAGAGACAAAGCAGAAACTTCGGCAGATTCAGGGGGTTGCATCATCATGTGCGCAGCCGCCATCTTCGCGCGGCGTGACCTCTTGCCTGTCTTGCCTGAGTCAGCCCTCTGCCGCCACTGCCAGCCAGCCGTCCCACCGCGTTGCCGGGTTAACAGGAGCCGCCCTGCACACACTGTACAGTACCTCTCCGTATGTACCTAGGTACATACCTTCATGTGTATGTACTCCGTATCTGCTAGGCTGCAGGCACCTTGCACCTGGGTTGCAACTTGCGCCTGCTGCGCGCGTGCGACGTCAGCGGGGCCGTGGGATTTAGCGCTTGGAGTCGGCTGTATGTCCGTAAAATACGTATGTACATAGCAACAATAAACAACAACAACAACAACAACAACAACGGCTTGTTGTATTCTGTATTGTTGACTGCCGTTCCACGTTTCGTCTCCAACACACCCAGTCCAGCTCTGCAGGCCAGTCGCCGCCGAACATCAGACAACAATTAGAGAGAAGAAGTAAGGAGGAAAAAAAAACTCAAAACTCAAAGCGAAGCCTGAAGAACCACAACAAAAGGCAAACCAACCTCTTTGCACAGAGGCTCTTGGTGGGCGCTGGAATTACACCACATTCCAGCCATATCTCGAGACCGTCCTCGTGAGCCGCCCTGAGTCAAAGGCTCCCCGTCGTCGATAGCCTTCAAACGAAAATCGCATTCCTGTGACCTGCCGACAATTGCAAGCAACGGGGCCAATCCAGGCAGACGGCGCCTGTCATAATGGACCGGCCAAATACCCCTTCAATTCCACCAGAATACGCGTTGCCGAGCTACGATGACGAGATTGATACGCCAACGGGCCAAAATCCCGCTGCTATCCGGCTACTGACCTCTGTTGAAGACTCAGCCGATGAAAGCTCGTGAGTAAATTGTCCTACTTCTCAAAGTTCCCTGCCGTAGATCAACCGCGTAGTCAATTTCGCGAGTTTGTCTCGTGCAGCCTACTTTGCCTAGTTCAGAAATCGGGAACCCCGGCTTGACTTTCTCGTTCCGCAGATCGGTGTTGGATATACCCGTTTCTCGGATAGTTGTATTCAAGGCGCGCAATGTTGACAAACCAAAGCTCACACCGACGTTATCATAGTCCCAGAGCAGCCAGGCGATCGTATCAGCCTAGTGTCAACTCGTCACATTCTCGACCAGGCTCGATCCTCGACGATGCACCTAGCATGCCGCCACCTGACTCAAGCTACGTCCCCTTTGCCAATCGAGAGAGCGGCTCACCGCATCGGCCGTGGACGCCCTCTGGAAGAGTGCCCGATCTCTCAAGACCGCCGCCATCTAGAGGATCCTATGAGCCATCCGACCTCAACGGAAGTCCTCGTCCAGGATCTCCGTCTTCACGCTATGGAGGCAGCTCACGCCGTCCATTGCCGCCGGCACCGCTGTTTTCAAACTCTGCCCGCAATTCAAAGGCTTTTGCCGACGATGCCACTGTTTCTATTCCTCTTGATGGCCCAGATGATGTTTTTGGCCCCGAATCAGACTTAAGCGAGTCTCGTCCATTTCCCACTCATCGCGACTCTTACATGTCAGGCTCGCAAGAGACTCTCAATGAGGATGCTGATGACTATGACAAGGTGGAGCACTACGGCCCGGCCCCTGACGGAGCCCAAGAGCGTCGCGGAGTTCGCGCGCCGCAAATGTCAAGAAAGGAGGTTCAACTCATCAATGGAGAGCTGGTGCTCGAATGCAAGATACCTACAATTTTGTACAGCTTTCTTCCTCGTCGTAATGAAGTCGAGTTCACCCACATGCGGTATACCGCAGTCACATGCGATCCCGACGACTTTGTCGACAGAGGATACAAACTTCGGCAAGATATTGGACGAACGACAAGAGAGACCGAGCTCTTCATTTGCATCACCATGTATAACGAAGACGAATTTTGCTTCACCAGAACTATGCATGCTGTTATGAAAAACATTGCGCACTTTTGCTCGCGCTCGCGTTCAAGAACTTGGGGAGAGAATGGCTGGCAAAAGATAGTGGTGTGCATTATTTCCGATGGCCGTGAGAAGATAAACCCCCGAACTCTCGACGCTCTGGCAGCGATGGGTTGTTACCAGCACGGTATCGCTAAAAACTATGTCAACAACAGAGCAGTCCAAGCTCACGTGTATGAGTATACTACACAGGTTTCCCTCGACTCAGACCTTAAATTCAAGGGCGCCGAGAAGGGCATTGTACCTTGTCAGTTGATATTTTGCCTAAAAGAAAAGAATTCACGAAAGCTGAATTCCCATCGTTGGTTTTTTAACGCCTTTGGCAGGGCCTTGAAGCCCAACGTTTGCATCTTGCTTGATGTCGGAACTCGCCCAGGAGGCAATTCTCTCTATCATCTGTGGAAAGCATTTGATACTGATTCCAATGTCGCGGGCGCCTGTGGGGAGATCAAAGCTATGAAAGGAAAGTTTGGTTCAAATCTGCTCAATCCCTTGGTTGCTTCGCAAAACTTTGAGTATAAGATGTCCAACATCTTGGACAAGCCGCTGGAGTCCGTCTTTGGATACATCACTGTCCTTCCCGGTGCGCTGAGTGCGTATCGGTATTATGCCCTACAGAATGATGAAAATGGCCATGGCCCCCTCAGCCAATACTTCAAAGGTGAAACTTTGCATGGACAGCATGCCGATGTTTTCACGGCCAACATGTACCTCGCCGAGGACCGCATCTTGTGCTGGGAGCTGGTAGCTAAACGTGGTGAGAGGTGGGTGCTCAAATATGTGAAGGGATGTACAGGAGAAACGGACGTACCTGGTAGGTTATCATCCCTCTCAACCCTCCAAGATGGCCACGTCCGCTGATGTTGAGTTTCTGCAGATAGCGTTCCCGAATTCATCTCGCAAAGAAGGCGTTGGTTGAATGGCGCCTTTTTTGCGGCTGTCTATTCGTTGGTTCAGTTCCGCCAAATTTTGACCACTGATCACACCATCATGCGCAAGATCCTGCTCTATATTGAATTTGTGTATCAGTTTCTCCAGCTTGTGTTTACATATTTCTCACTGGCCAACTTCTATCTCACATTCTACTTCGTCGCCGGAGGTCTCACCGACCCAAAAGTCGACCCATTCGGTCATAACATCGGAACCGTCATATTCTACATATTGAGGTACACATGTGTGTTACTGATCGCGACGCAATTCATCTTGTCTCTCGGTAACAGACCGCAGGGAGCCAAGAAGTTATACTTGGCTAGCATGATTATTTACAGCATCATCATGCTGTATACGGTCTTTGCTTGCTTCTATATCGTTGTTCGACAACTCACAAGCAAAGATCCTGACATTGCAATTGGCAATAATGTCTTTACAAATCTGATAGTCTCCATGCTCTCAACAGTTGGACTCTATTTTCTCATGTCGTTTCTGTATTTGGACCCCTGGCATCTGTTCACCTCAGCAGCGCAGTATTTCATGCTCCTGCCGAGCTATATCTGTCTGCTTCAGGTGTACGCTTTCTGCAATACGCACGATGTGACTTGGGGAACCAAGGGAGATAATGTCATGAAGACTGATCTTGGAGGTGCCGTAGGCAAGGGCCAAACTGTCGAATTGGAAATGCCAAGTGAGCAACTTGATATTGACAGCGGCTATGATGAGGCACTGCGGAATTTACGAGATCGATTAGCTGTTGCATCGGCGCCGATAAGTGAGGCACAAATGCAAGAAGATTACTACAAAAGCGTACGAACGTACATGGTGGTAATTTGGATGATTGCCAACGCTATGCTCGCCATGGCGGTATCAGAAATCTACAGCAGCAGAGGAATTGGGGAGAATTTCTACTTGCGGTTCATTCTGTGGAGCGTCGCTTCCCTGGCTGTTTTCCGCGCAATCGGCTCCACGACATTCGCCATCATCAATGTGGTCAACATTATTGTTGAAGGCCGAGTGCGTATGAATTTCAAAGTGCCCGCGTGGCTGGGTGATTTTGGCAGCAAAGTCGGCAGTAAAGTCAGCGAAACGGTCAGCAGCGTCGGAAGTAGCCTGGGAAGCAGCCTCAGGAGCTGAGATACGCATGGATCTTCACGATAATGTCCCTATACGAAAATGTACTCCTTGTTAATGCTTGTTATGTGTGAGTCCTTACACGAGGAGAAGAATGAATCGTATCTAATGACCCGATTTGACGTGTTTGTTGGGCTGGATGTTTGGGGTTTCTCGTAATTACAGGCGTTTGGTACACGCGACGGCAAATGTTTGACTCATTGTAGTAGCTATGTACATACCTAATCATAGATGATAGCACATGGCTGCCAATTGTCTTCACGATATCAACATTGTCGATCTTCGGCATGGCAGTATACGACGATGCCTTGTCATGCCGGTTATACCGAGGTGATGACGTTTTAACCCATAGACCAAGAGAAATGAAATGGGACAAAAAAAAAGGAAGATACAGGACAAACATAGGCTCTATTAGGATAAAGAATGAAGACTGAGTGAGGCACGTATGCTGATGAGTGAACCCGCCTGTTCGTATTGTACATGTGATTTGTTGTCCCCTGTGTTCCCAATGTATTGTATATGCAGTATACCAGGCAGTTACATTGAACATCAGTAGCGTGTCGCCGCATTGCTCAGGCCGCCGCCACATTTGTAGACCCGCCAGACCGATAGCGATGTCATGCCTTCCCAATCTATCAGCTTCTGTGTATGACCCGACCTTGACATCAAGTTCAAGCGTAAAGGTAAGGAGATATTTCGTACTTGCCGTCATAGTGAGGCTGCATCGTGGCCCATTGGGTAGCAACGGCTAGTCAAGGGAACTGGAGCATGGGCTGACGAACAAGTGTTTCTGTCTTTCGTTCGCGGCTTCGAGCGTGGAGCGCTGCTCGTGGATACTGGTACATAACACGGAGCGAAGGAAGAATGATGTGCGCGGCGAGTTCTCGAGAGTTAATATAGATCGTGTTTGCTTTGGGAGTCATGGCTACCA
This sequence comes from Claviceps arundinis, assembly GCA_018360175.1. Taxonomy (NCBI): domain Eukaryota; kingdom Fungi; phylum Ascomycota; class Sordariomycetes; order Hypocreales; family Clavicipitaceae; genus Claviceps; species Claviceps arundinis. The sequence goes on along the minus strand of SRPS01000057.1, from coordinate 32,241 downwards.
TGTAGATGTAGTAGATTAGGAAGTAAGAGATTGAAGCGGTCGTTGTTGTGTGAAGCTCCAGAACGTTATGTCTTCTTCACTTGAAACCCCAGGAAATTGAAAATACACTCCAAAAGACGCCCAAAAAACCCAACCACAAGAAAACCCATTTTGACACGAGTTGGGTAGTTATCGGAAGCCCAAGCGTGACTTGACTATGTTACTGATACAATCATTTTTCAAATGAAGACAGACCAACCAACCAATCTATCATTCCTCATCAGACTCTTCTTCAGCGACCTGATATGGATTAGTAAGAAGAGGATCATTCATACGGTGGCATGAAACCAAAAGAAGGGTGAAAAGGGAGTGGAGGGGGTGCGTTGAGTTTCTTCAACATGAACTTACATTATCGTGGAAGTTTTGGCCATCGGTGGTGGCATATATAATGCCAACGCGAACGCAAAAGTCACCGAACTTTTCATTGTCCTCCCTTTCGACGGCGTATCGTTTAAACAGCGGTTTCATGATGGACAGAATCTCTTCCTCCTTGATACTAGACCGGTACAACTTGTTGAGGCGCTGTCCGTGATAGCCGCCGCCAAGGTACATGTTGTAGGCGCCATAAGCTTTGCCGACAAAGGCCACCTCGGCGAGCCACGGCCTGGCACAACCGTTGGGACAGCCCGTCATGCGCATGACGATCGATTCTTGGCGCAAGCCGGTTTCTTCCAGGCATGCTTCCAGTTTGGAAATGAGAACGGGAAGGTAACGCTCCGACTCGGCCATGGCTAGGCCGCAGGTCGGGAAGGCGACACAGGCAGAAGAGCTGAGGCGGAGACCCGAAAATTGCACATTGTCAAGCTCGTACTTATTCATCAAGGACTTCATGGTTGGGAGATCCGTGTCGTGGACATTGCTTAATATGAGGTGCTGATTACCGGTCAGGCGGAATTCACCCTTGTGAATCTCGGCGATTGCGCGCAACCCTGTCTTCATCTGGAAATCGGGCGTATCTTCGATTCGGCCATTCTCGATGAAGAATGTGAAGTGGTTCAAGCCGGCTTCGTCCTTTTGCCAACCAAATGTATCGACGTTGCTCTTGAACTCAAATGGCCGCTCCCTATCGAACGACTTTCCCCATAGGTCCTCCACTTTTGAGCGGAAGACTTCGACACCGAGGTCATCAATTGTGTACTTGAGGCGAGCATGCTTGCGGTTCTTACGGTCTCCATTATCTCTTTGAACAAGCATGATCTTTTCGCAGGCAATGTGGATTTCCTCAGCTCGACAGAATCCCATCATGCGACCGGTTTGAGGATAGGTCTTCTTGTTGTTGTGTGTTGCTCCCATGCCGCCACCTGCTAGAACGTTGAACCCATCGAGATTCCCATCTTTGTCTCTGATTGCAATTAAGCCAATGTCGTGGGCATACACATCCGTGTCGTTATGGGGAGGTATCGCTATGGTGATCTTGAATTTTCGAGGGAGATACGTAGGCCCATATAAAGGCTCGAAGTCTTGTATAGCCTCGCCAGCGACTTTAGTCTTTTTGTCATTGTCATCCGTGAGCCAGATCTCGTGGTACGCCGTCGTCGATGGGAGTAGGTGATCGCTGATCTTTTGTGAGCAGACATAAACCTGCTTGTGGTATTGGGACTGGGTGGGTAGCGAGCTGCACATAACATTGCGGTTGACATCACCGCACGCAGCAATCGTGGTCATCAGCGATCGGTTGATGGCCTGCATTGCTGGCTTCAACTTGCCCTTGACAACTCCGTGGAATTGGAAGGTTTGCCTGGTCGTTAGCTTCATTGTTTCATTGCCCAGTGAAGAACTGATATCGTCCATCTGAACCCATTGCTTCGGTGTGGCGACACCGCCTGGGAGTCGACAGCGTATCATAAAGGAGTAAGCTGGTTCGAGACCTTGCGCTTTTCTCTCGTCACGAACGTCTCGGTCATCCTGCATATATGTCCCGTGAAATTTGGTGAGCTGTTGGTCAGATGCAGAGATGGCTCCCGTCGATGTATCCTGTAGTCCTTCCACAATTGTGCCCCGTAAGTAATTCGACGCAACCTTAATGTCTTCATTAGTGATGGGCGGTGGCTCCTCTGGCAAACCCTCAACCTTATCGACACCTAAAGCTTGCCAGATTAAGGGCTCCCATTGCTGATACCCAGTTTGGTAGCCGTCAGGATCTTGATCGTCCCCGAGGCCGACGTCCACGAATCGCTTGCCACCGAAATTGCCCAGAATTCTGTCCAGGTCCCTGGCAGGCTTGTTGTAATAAATCTTGTCCTCCTTACGAGGCCAGTAGTGCCTATCTCCCAAACCAAATACAGAAAAGTTCACGCCCGCAAGATCGAGATCAGTGTTGTCTTTCAGAGCTTCCCAGAAGGACAAGCCATTTTGGGGAAATTCTCCCTGTCCCGCTGTGGAAGTGATGAAGACGATGTTTTCTTCTCGAGGCAAATCCTCGATCGGATAATCTTCCATAGTCATGACAGTTGTCTTCAAGCCACGAGCGCGTCCACGATCACCGAGACGTTTAGCAATAGACGCAGCGTTCCCATTATCAGATGCAAAAAGAATGGTCAAAGGTGCGCCGAGAAGACCCTCAAGTAATTGATTGTACGCATCCTTTGCTCTTCTCTTTAGCTGGGCCCGGACTTCGGTTCCAAAATCCTGCCCCAAATTTGCTGCAAAAGACGGCTCCTTCTTCATGATTTGGGTGAGCTGACTATCTCGCGCCAGGAAGGTCTTAAGTTCCCGTTTCACGAGCTCGGAGTCGAGAGAGAAGTTGGCTTCACCTCGGGTCTCATTCTCCGGGTTCCATCGATACAAAGGCCAGTAGCCTGCATCAACTGCCTTCTTGGTCTCTTGCAGAACTGTCAGAGGGGAATCGGTTTCGCCAAAGTATGGAAGGTAAGCCAAGACGACGGAAGGACCGTCGAACTTGTCAGCCTCCGTCAGAGCCTGCAATACCTGCGTATATGAACTATATACTGCAGTAGAAGCCACGTATACGTTTCCAAAGTTCATGGCATAAAGTCCAATGTCCTTCTTCCTTCGATCCAAATCGGCTGCTGCCTTCTCAGAATATGGCGTTGACTCAATGATAAGCATATTGACGTTTTTCCCGGAGGCGAGGACGTGATGAACACCAGAATTCCCCAAATCGTAGGCCCAGGCATCGGATCCCATTAGCCATAAAGATTCTTTCTGAAACAATGCCCGGTTGGACAAAAGCTTTTGGGCTAAAGAGGATTTGTCAGCCTCCAATGCTAGGAGTAGATCATCAACGATGTCGGTCAACTTGGCTGGGTCGTAGGGGTACATGGCCCAACGGGCCAGCAGGCTCTTGGGTTTTTCGGTTTCGAACTCGCTGCTGCTAGCGGCAACCTTGGCCTCAACGATGAGTCTTCTTCGATGCTCTATACGAGCTAGAAGGGATCCAAAGCCGAATTCTGGGGTCGCGGATATAGTGTGGGACACACCCGCGTTCTGGGACTCGAGCGCGTTGGCAACGTAAACCTTGTTTCCAAACAATTGGCCAAGGATTTTTGAATACGCTGTCTCAAGCTTTGGGGTGATGAGCGTATGATCAGTAGACTGGTCTTGAACAATTTTTGCCCCGACCTCAAGATTCTGAATAGGCTTCTCGGATGTGAGATTCTGAATGATCCCCCTGAGCGCCTGTGTCGTTGTCTCCGGAGCTATATACCCTGATTGATACCCTACAATAGCGTCGATGCCGCCTGGACCGCGACTGAGAGATGAGAGGGAGTCAATCAAAAGGGGACCCCATTTAGTAGTCGCTCTCTGAATCTGTTCCAGCACAGCAACCTTTCGTATCGACTTTGGTATGGCATCAATCAATTTTGACCCGATCCAGGGCCGGTATAGGCGCGGGGTAACAATGCCGATGTTTTCAAAGACATCGTCAGAACTGGCGCGGTTGACAGCTTCGGCAAAAGAACGAGCATCGGACCCAAATACTAATAGGCAGCTACTAGGCTTTGCGGGGCCAGTGTATTCGAAGGCAGAGTACTCTCGTCCAAGTGCTGCTTTCATCTGAGCCCAGACCCGAGTCACACAAGTATAGATATCTTCGGAGGCCACCTGAGGAGGCGCTGCTTCAACCGTGGTGGCCGCGGAGGACGGAGCAATCGGAGTGGATACTTCGCTGGATTTGACGGAGGTGTCTGCTGAAGTCGCTTTGGAGATATTCGCAATAGGCTGGGGTTGTAACGTAGAGGATTCGGTATCATGCCTTATTGGAACCATTTCTGAATGATCTGCGGATACAGCCATATGACCATCCTCAGCGTAGATATTGGTAGTGAGGACCGAGCCTGCCTGGAACCGACGAACACTCTCAATGTCCAGCACTTCCCTCACCACTGCGATATCTTCGACTGAAATTGGCACATCATGGGCGGTGGTTTGGCCCGCGAAGAAATGGATCACACCTTTTCCAGTACGGATAGCTACAGCATGAGCTGTCAATGCCATATCTTGGGCTTCCTGCAAGGACTGTGAGTGAAGGAAAGTCCAGCCCGCGTTCCGCACTGCGGTGATGGTCGAGTAGTCGGGATGCCTCTCTGGTTCCAGCGAGATGTGTAGTATCACGGGATAGTCGGCTAATTTGTATAGGTGTGAGACGGCAGGTAGTAGAATAGTGGAAGGCGCCGTGACAGACACCAGTTTGCCGTTGCGAATTGGTGTATATACGGAAAGTAAAGGGTCGGCATTGTGGCGAACGGATTGCACCTTGTCTCTTGTCAGTATCATTGGCGCACAGACTTGCAAGTGGCAAAGAACACAGGGAGCGCCTTGGTGATGACTACTTACGACTGGAACGGCATCACTCGAGGAGGCAGCCACGCCACGATCTTTGCGATTGACAAATCGTTTCAAATGAGGAGAAAACCCGGATTCGGTGGCCAATGACGGCTGAACAGATACGACGACATCGCTGGAGAGGTACGCGATTCGAGCAACTGTAGAGTCGCAGATTGATAGAAGTTAGCCAATTGATCGATCGATCTGTATGATAATGAGGTAACGAGGTAGCGGCAACTTTTCGAGCGCAAGGCGCATTGCGTCGCCCGACCCGACCGCAGTTCTCGCGGGCATCGCAAGTGCTCGATATTGGACCAGTACTTACCAGCCTCTTCAGGAGTGGAAATCTGAATCTGATGAGCAGCGTCCATATCGTCGTTGGCAAGCCCCAGGCTTTGCCGCAAGAGAAACGGCATGGCGAAGTTGGGCGTTGCAAGATTTAAGACAGCCGCCAAGGTGGCTTCGACTGTGCGGCTCTGTCAGCTTGGGCAAGCAGCAGATAACGGCAGACTCGATAACAACACATATCCATCTTGGACAGCGGTCTCGGCGAAGAGCGCAAAGACTGGCATGGCGTCTTGATGTTTGGCGTTCCCCGCAGATCGGTCATTTTTGTCGGGATTGCGTGATCGCTAGCTCTGGCCGTGGACGATGGCGAGATACGGGGTATGATACATACCGTATTATTATCTCAGAAATAAGGCCATGACTGGGACGCCCGTTTCTGACGAATCAATGTGTGAGCTTTGACCACGCTAAGATAGATCGGCCCACGGTTCGTTTGTATTTCCCTTGCAATCCTCATTTGAAGCTCCGTTGCTGAAGCGCTCTTTGAGCTATATTTTCCAGAAAAAAAGCAGAAAAGAAAAAAAAAGAACTTAGAATTAAGAAGAAGTAATAATTAGGTTGCTTAGGTTACAGGTTGCGCAGGTTGCGCAGGTTGTGCAGGTTGCCTCCTGTTGCTTGAGGATTTGAGATGGTGGTGTGGTCTGTTCTGAATGTATCTTTTATGGGCAGACGGCCTCAAGCGGAAAGGTGGCAAGCGGGCTGCCTTCTACTCAACATATCACCAGCGAGCATTACAAACAAGCGTTCCCAGTCATGGCCTTATTTCTGAGATAATACGGTACATATGTACATATGTTATTCTGTACGGAGAGTTGTACATTCATGCGTGGGGTGGCGGAAACACCTTGAGTTCGTCAACAAACGTCAGGGACTCAAGAGCCCCGGCAGCCGAGTTCCGCCACCGACCCGGTCCGAGTTCCGGAAGATGGCTATGTACCTACATATGTCATGATAGCATGTGCTGCTGCAAGTCGATGACGGATGTCCTTCCTGGACTCCTAGAGCTTTGTTTCTCCAACAAGAATAGGTACCTACCTATTGTACTCCGTACCCTACCTAGTGCCCATTAAGTACCTAATCAATCTAGGTATCACCCCAACTTGACAGGTACATAATTGAATCACAACTACATACTAGGGGCACTTCGAGACGGCCGGGTTGACTAAACTAAACCCCCCTAGTATCTGATTATTCCTTCAATTCGCGTGGTTATTCGACCGTACGACCAGCCCAAGCCAGCAGTACAGAGACAGAGAAGGTAAACAAGCCCCTTCTATCAAAAGCGTTGGTGCTCCAATCTCTGCTGCGCTATAGCGGCGAAAGATCGAGACAGCGGTGTTTACGAAGTTCGATGTTCACAATCAATTATGACCTATGCTGTGTGCCAATTGCCGAGCATGCCCAGCACCAGCCACCTTGCCCAACACCAAATGCACAATTACATTACATACGCGCTATCATTGTCGTGCCTCTCCAACCAAGGATCCACCACCGTTGTGCGGTTTTCTTGAAATGTTCCTTTCCCAGTCATCCAAACCGGGCATATCCATCCAGTACCCTCGCCCAAACGACACCATTAAACGACCAAGTCTTCCTTTACGTCCGTCGCCATCGGGTAGATCAATAGCGAAAGGACCCTCGCGCTCATCTACTCCCGGTCCCTCCAAAATCATCAGCTGCATGTACTTTTGCAAAACCTGGCGGGCAAATGCCATGACAACGATCGTGAAATACACCCGAATCAGTGTAAGCGCAACGATCAAGACCATGCTCGTCGCCGTCTCTTGCGGCACGGCTTTTCCATTAATGGCGCTTTGCCGGCGCAGGCCTTCGAAGCCCTCGGCGACAATGTTTGGTAGAGATGAAGTTTTCGTTTCTTCTCCATCGCTGGTGCTGGCAAAGTACCAGTCGAGTCCGAACGCAGCCGTATACGCTCCATTGATCGTGGTGTCAAGCAAATAGAGCCATGCCAGAGCCAGACACTCAAAGGGACTTTGTCGTCGGATGTTGGGTATCAGGTACACGAGGAAGCCGAGAACCCCTATCGAGTACACGTATGTCGAGAGTTGAAGAAAAGACAGTTGATAGCCCGTCAAGATTGCCAGCAAGCCATAAACTCCTGTAACCTTGTTGAATACAAGTGCTAGCGATATGAGCTCAGTGCCAGTCTGGAGACCGACCAAGCCGAAAAGACTCTGCATCATCGTTAGCACCTTGCGAGGGACAAGAAATACAGAATGTGCCGAAATTTACCTGGGGTCGTGGTGCTCGTAGGAACAGCCTCGTAAATCTAGACATTGGTGCAGTGGTGCACAATCAGAGGCGTGCTAGTGTTATCCCATGAAAAGGGCGAAGACAGATCAGCTTGATTGGAAGTCTGACTGGCAATAGGAATAAACTTCAACATCGTGATCATATCGTTAGCGGCAGATGATCAAGGGGCAGGCATTCTCCACTATTCCTGACTCCATCCTCCTGCTGTGCCCAAGTATCACTGGTCAGCCTAGGTGGTCACGAGTCATTAGGTGATTCCGGCTTAGTGCATCACGTGACTTCTGTTATCGTCTTACCAGGTACATATGTACATACATATGTACATAGGTACATCACGTACCTGCCTGCCTGCAGGCTACATACGAAGTAAGTACTTTGATTCCACCCTTCTTTGAGTTAGCCTTTAGGTAGAGTAGCGGCCCCGGGAGAGCAACTTCGTGTGAGGATTATGCAGTCGTCAATTCAACTCAATACTTATATACAGAGTAGCTGTGGAATCAAAGAAGCCTCTGGAGCAGTCCTCGTGCTCGGTCAGCAGATTTCTTTCCTCGCACTTACATATAAACGTCAAAAACATTACATATTAGGAACTTGACGAACGCTTCCAACCAATTGTTGACTTGATAGAAGCCATACGGTGTCAACATGAGCATCCCTCCTGCGGAGCTTGTGAGGTATTTGTCTTGACATCAATCACTGCACCACAACGCGTTAGTCAATGCGCGATGTGTACGGAGGAGAGCATTGAGATCTTACTCTGATTTGATGCTTGTGCTGCAGCATCAGTGCCTTCCATACCGGGCAGTGCCTGCGCTATTCGTTTGAACAGATTCTTGACATTGTGTCCTAGCTTGGCACTAGTCTCCATGAACATCAAGTGGTTCTTCTTTGCTTCATCTTCACCCTGTTGAGTCGTTACTTCCCGCTTTTCGTTTAAATCGGTCTTGTTGCCGACTAAGACAATGATGACATCATTGCCTCTTTCAGCTCGCACATCATCAATCCACTTTTTCGTATTCTGAAATGACTTGACATCTACCAAGTATGAGTTCAAGAACTATGCAGGGCGAGTGTGTAGGAATAGAGATCATGCCATACTGGAAACATCGTATACAACGACAGCGACGCTTGAATCTCGAATATAGGAAGGTATTAAGCTTCGAAATCGCTCCTGGCCGGCCGTATCCCATAATTGTAATCGTACTGTTCGGTCCTCAAGGTACATGGTCTACCTCTCATGAGCAACGCGCGAAAAGCCCACTAAATCATTGATACACGCGTTGCACGCACCTTGGACAAGAAATCAATGCCAATGGTGGCCTGATACATATTATCGAACGAATCGTACATGAATCGCGTAATAAGCGATGTTTTTCCCACTGGGAAGTTGTTAGCTGAGCAAGGATGGAAATACTTAAGACGCAATTCATCTCACCGCTTTGTTCCCCCAAGAAGACCAGCCTGCGACAGCAAGAGTTAGATTGATCCAGGCACAAGATAGGCTACACCTACTTGAACTTCTTCAGGGGATTGTTATAGGAGCCTGCTGCTTGAGCCATAACGATGTATCGCTGATCAAGTGTCTTTCGCACTGTCGTCGGTTATGCCGGGTTGGGCCGTTGCTTTGGGACGGATGGGTTGGAAGCAAGTCGACAATGGGCCGGAAGCTCCGTATGCAGTCAGGAACTGGTAATCAAAATCTTGTTGTGGCATCGGGTTAGGGATTCGGCGGGCTTGCTCCAAAGCGAAAAGAACATTCATCACGAAATGGCGTGGTGCTGTGTCACCGAAGCAAAGTGGCCAGACCAGGGAGGGACACCCGAACTCACCTACGGGACAACAACTATTTGTCTAGATGAATTGGCTGGTACAAGCCAACGATGAGTATCGAAGGGAAGCCGCTGACAAGTCCTCTCTCGTCAAATGTTGTTGTGTATGAGGCTCGCGTGCAGTGCTACGTCCACTCGTTCGCGAACAGGAGGTGTGTATCAAGTGGGTACTGTAGTATTTAAGGTGCCAGGTACCTAACCTAGGTAGGTATGAGGTACATAGGTACCTAGTGATGTATGTACCTAGGTAGATACTTTATCAATAACGAAAAAAGCTGTACGAGGGGGCGAATATATTCGTAGCCGTACTGGCGGGCGATACAATTTCATCCCCCCCTACCGCATGATCCCATTCTCAGTGCTTTGGTAGTGAATGGGACCGATTTTTGGCACATACAATATGTACCTACATAATGCTTGCTTGTGATTTGTTTGTAGTAAGCAGTTTTAGGGTACGTACTACGGGGTCGTCGGCCCATAAATGATACTTTCAGAACAGATTTACACACTGCCAAAGCACTGAGATTACTCCGTACGGCAACCTTATTAGGTACATACTTATCTACTGGCGGCCTACTATACTCGGTAAGGTAGGGGGGATGAAATCGAATCGCCCGCCAGTAGAATTGGCTCCGGTTCGCTTCGCCAAATACCAGGTAGTATGTACATACATATGTACCTACCTACATAACCTACCTCCTAGGTACCTGTGTAGGTAGGTGCCTTGTACTTCTGCAGTCTGCGAGAGGGGCAAGTGAGCGTATCAAAAGTTCCACTTCTACCACTCTTACGGTAGAAAGTTACGGCGCAGATTAGGGATACCCAGCCCATCTTTGAGCTTCGTCGCGTTGTCAAGACGAGAGAAGTCTGGCTGTTCTGGCGCGCTCCAGCTGTGAGTTAGTACTTCCACATGCTTCCACCGGTGTAGGAGATTCTGGAACGCAAACATCAAGACAGTCTCGCCCGTCGTCCCTTCGCAGACTGTCGATTAAGGAAATACGCTGCTCTCGGATCGGCCCTCATCATTCGAGGGCCACTTCAGAAGCTGCTGTCGTAGGCACTGACTGGTGCTCTCTTGCAATTATGTCAGGGCTCGAAAGCCATGTCACCGTTCAGAAACGGGCATACTATTCACCGCCCTGGGCAGATGTAAGCATCATCGCCGTGGCCGGAAGCTCAGGGTCAGGTAAATCTACGCTGTCTCAGGCCATTGTAAAAAGGCTGAATCTGCCCTGGGTTGTGATCCTTTCTATGGTAAGTGGGTGACAAGTCGAGGATGGGCTCTGTGTGGTGTGTTGAGATCGCGAGTTCTGGCTAAGTCGTCAACTAGGACTCGTTTTACAAGCCTTTGACTACGGAGCAGTCCAAACTAGCCTTCGCCAATGAACACGATTTTGATTCACCTGACGTGAGTGGCCTTTAAACTCCTAGTCTTCCACAGAGGCTGCAAAGCAACCTCTAAAATAACTAGGCCATGGACTTTGACACACTGGTTACTCGATTGCGAGATTTGAAAGCCGGGTAAATCACAATTAAATGCTCGACTTGTTCGGTGGTATAGAGGGATTTTCTAACACAAGTCTGAAGAAAACGAGCAGAAATACCCGTGTATTCGTTCCAAAAACATCAAAGACTACAGCACACTACCACAATCTACTCGCCGCATGTACTCATTCTTGAGGGAATTTTTGCTTTATACGACCCTCGCGTCCTTGAATTGATAGACATGGGTGTCGGTATCTCCGAGGCCTGTTCATATCGAGACAGTGGCTAATCGTTTACAACAGATCTACTGCGAAGCTGATGGTGATACCTGTCTGTCAAGACGAAGTATGTGACTCCTCATCAACCTAAGTGACTGGTACGCTATTGCTGACAGCAATCGAAGTTCTTCGTGACGTTGCACAAAGGGGTAGAGACGTTGAGGGTTGCATCAAACAGTGGTTTGCATTTGTAAAGCCCAACTTGGAGAAGGTAGGACGATACAACGCCTTTCTTGCCGGATGAAGACGCAGAGTTTAATGCAGGAAAATAGTTTGTGGAGCCTCAACGTAAATTGGCTGATCTAATCGTTCCCCGTGGCATCGAAAATCGAGTCGCCCTCGGTAAGAGGTTTACGCCCTCCGTCCAAATCAAGCAGGTTCTGATATGTGGACACAGACATGATGGTGCAATTTATCGAGAGAAAACTTGCCGAGAAGTCGATTCATCATCGCGAAGCCCTGCTGAGATTGGAGACTTCTTGCAAGGGCCAGCCTCTTTCAGAAACAGTGGTCATACTCGACAACACTCCACAATTGAAATTCATGAATACCATGTTGCAAGATGCTGACACATCGGCTGAAGACTTCATCTTCTACTTTGATCGCTTAGCAGCATTGGTAATTGAACAGTATGTCTCCTGACGAATATCACAGTGACAATGACACACAGGGGTTTTAACGACAAATTTAGGGCCTTGAACAATGTTCAATTTACTTCTTCGACGATTGAAACTCCACAGGGATATCAATATCGAGGGTTGAAGCCCAAAGGCGAAGTGAGCGCGGTCATTGTACTTCGCGGTGGCTCTGCGTTCGAACCTGCTCTGCGAAAAACCATCCCAGACTGTCGTACTGGGCGACTGCTCATTCATTCTGATTCTTCGACAGGCGAGCCGGAGCTCCATTACTTACGGCTACCAGATGATATACACACGCACGAGAGTGTTCTACTGCTTGATACTCAAATGGCTAGCGGGGGAGCTGCACTGATGGCAGTGCAGGTACTCGTTGATCATGGCGTGTCTTTAAGCAAAATTGTGCTAGCTACATATTCAGCGGGACGTGTCGGGCTTCATAGACTTACAACCGTGTTTCCCGAAATAACAGTAGTAGTGTGCAATATTCTTCAGGACCAAGAGGAGCGCTGGGTTGAGAAAAAATACTTTCGGTGCTGAAGCTATGTGCCTTCTGCACTAACCTTTTGTCTACAGAGTCGGCCACGATGGCGAAATGTCTTTGCGCGCAGTTGGGATGAAATGCCTATTGCCCATGGGCTACCACTTCCCTTGCATTGTCATCTTTCGTGTTCTTCAATTGACGTCCTATCGGTGTTCGAATTATACGTGTTGTGGCGCTCGTTTCACTGCGCCAACGCAGTAACGACACGGCGCTATCTTTCGCGATACGTACAAAGTATTTATCTCGGAAACTACAACATCGGGAAAAGACGGCGGAAAAGACGTGTCACGTCAGGTCATGCACCAATTGAAATGTGCGCATTCTATCGCAAGGACTCAAAATGCTGTTGTTATTGGCGCGCCATACACGATGTTGATGAAAGAGTGAGCTTCTGCAGACTGCCGATCGTTACCACATTTTAGCTCAACTCGAGACTCGAGCGCACACTACCCCCAACCCACTCTGAAAAGTGTAAAGTTTTCAATCATCGTTGCAAATTATTTCAGCTTTCCTATTCACGTCTCGTCTTCTCAATCATCGTCGCAACTTAAAGGTACATACCTGGTAGGTACCTGTTCAGCTACCTACCTCCTTAGGTACCTCAGAGGCTCAGAGCCCGAGAATTGTGGACCTTTTTGGATCTTTCTTGAGGTTGATGACGCACTGGTGCATGATAGTGGAGTCAGGCTCGCACCATCATCCATGAGGGTTCCCCTAACTTGTTGGCTTGCTTCACATTCATGTTCGCCTACTTTACTCCGTATATACGAACTGTAGGACCGAAGAATTGATTGCTTTTTTTACCACCTTCATCTATTTCCGGTCGACTCAGCCCATCAATCGTCTTGCGACGCATGCGGCGTTCTGAACCACTCTGAGCCAAAATGCGGCCGCGCCTGGTTGGCCCCTCATCGAGAGCGGGAAACATCTTTTATCGGCCGTCGATCCGTGCATACCCAAAAGTCCTTCCACGGTCCAAGGCTTTCTACACTGTTGTGTCGCAAAGCCGGACTGACAGCAAACACAATCTGCCGGCGAGCGCGACCGTGTTCCGGTACAGGTCCAAATCAATAGGTCATTATCGATGCCTGTCTGGAAAACCGTTGCCTCAAGTCAATTCGTGGGTGCTGAATTTCTGCTACAGAGCTGGTGCATGGATTGGAATATCAGTCACTGTGCTCGGACTTGGGGTGGTCCTCTTCTTCCTCTATGATGCCTCAACATACAAAAAGGATGGTGAGAGAAGCGATATCAACGTGTCACAAATTGCCCTTCAACCACGTCGTGGCGGGCCTAAAAGTCTGCCTATCGCAGAAGTTTTTATAGACGATGAGGACTCGGAAGCAAAGAAGCGAACCAAAGACAAGCCGAAGATTGTTATACTAGGTGGAGGTTGGGGTGGTGTAGCTCTCTTGAAAAGCTTGAACCCGGACGACTATCATGTAACAGTGATATCGCCTGCTAATTACTTTCTGTTTACGCCTATGCTTCCCTCAGCGACAGTTGGCACTCTCGAGTTTCGATCCCTCGTCGAACCTATTCGTCGCATCTTGAGCAGAGTTCATGGCCACTTCATCCGGGCCAGGGCCGAGGATGTTCATTTTTCGGAGAAATTGGTCGAAGTCTCACAAATTGATAGTCAGGGTAAAGAAGCTCGGTTCTACGTCCCGTACGACAAACTCGTTATTGCTGTTGGATCTGTGACCAATCCACATGGGGTAAACGGATTGGAGAACGCGTTCTTTCTGAAGGATATAAATGATGCGAGAAAAATTCGCAACCAAATCATTCGAAATCTTGAAGTTGCATGCCTGCCAACAACATCTGATGAGGAACGAAAACGGTTACTTTCCTTCGTTGTGAGTGGAGGAGGACCTACAGGCGTTGAGTTCGCAGCAGAAATATTCGATCTTCTGAATGAAGACTTGACGAGACATTTTCCAAAATTACTGAGGAATGAGATCTCGGTCCATCTGATACAAAGCCGCAGTCATATCTTAAACACATACGATGAAGCTGTTTCAAAGTATGCCGAGGACCGATTTGCCCGGGATCAAGTCGAGGTTTTGACAAATTCAAGGGTTAAGGAGGTCTGTTCTGATAAGATCGTTTTCACGCAAAAGCAAGAAGATGGTACTCTCATCACCAAGGAGCTTCCAGCTGGATTTGTTCTTTGGTCCACTGGGGTTTCGCAGACTGCGCTCTGCCAGAGAATAGCCCATAAATTGGGCGATTTTCAGACGAATCGGCACGCGCTAGAGACAGACACACACCTTAGATTGAACGGAACACCGCTTGGTGATGTATATGCTATCGGAGATTGCTCGACTGTTCAAAACAACGTCGCAGATCACATCATCACCTTCCTCCGCACGCTGGCGTGGAAGCATGGCCAAGATCCCGAAACGCTCCAGCTACATTTCAACGATTGGCGCGAGGTAGCTCACGACGTGAGAAAGCGCTTTCCACAATCCGTCAGTCACTTGAAACGGCTTGATAAGCTGTTTGCTGAATTCGACAAAGACCAGTCCGGGACCCTGGATTTCGGGGAACTCAGAGAGCTCCTAAACCAAATCGACAACAAGTTGACATCTCTGCCTGCCACGGCTCAGAGGGCACACCAGCAAGGTTGCTACTTGGCACAGAAGCTGAACAGATTGGCCCATCTATCGGGTGGCTTATCGGTCAACGATATCCGCGACGGAGATGTGGACGCAGCCGCCTACAAGGCCTTTGAATATCGTCATTTAGGAAGTCTCGCCTACATTGGAAATTCTGCTGTATTTGACCTTGGAGATGGTTGGAACATTGCTGGCGGCCTTTGGGCCGTGTATGCATGGAGATCTGTGTACTTTGCACAGAGTGTGAGCTTCCGCACACGTTGTTTGCTAGCTATGGATTGGGCGAAACGAGGTCTCTTCGGAAGAGGTGAGCACCAGGCTTGATCTAATTTCCGTGCCAATGAGTCAACTAACAGCTTTGTCGAACAGATCTTATGAGCTTGGGTGAAGGACCCAGTCCCGGAGGCAGGTAACTGGCTCTAAATACCTCTAGAACTAACACATGGGAAGTTGTGGCATTGCATGCGTCTTCTCGAATTGCGACATTCCCGCTACAAAGATATAATGCCAGAGCTTGCAGCTTCGCCTCTTGGGGGTAGAAGATAAAAAAAAATAGGGTTTTGAAAAAGATGTAAGATCAGTATTCAACCGTATTGTCACATGTTGCAGCTACTACACTCATGTGTAGCCAGGAAGTAGCACTGAGAAGGCCTAGATCTTGACCATGTAGTGAAGAAGAAGTGAAGCTAGCTACATTCATATAATAAAATCTTTGTACGTCCACTTTTCAGTAAGCTTGCGTTTCGCGAGCTTCTTGAACGGAATATGCCTCCTGGATTCCACCTTGCCCCTGACCAGTAAGCTGCGATACCGGTCTTTGAGCAGATTGCCCTCAGGCTTCAAGCGTCTAAGCGAATCCTCGAGTTCATCAGGCAATATCAGTTCTAAATCTTTTTCTCCCAACTTGTACTTGCCAAGCTGTTTTCTCCGAAGCCTCTGATCATAGACTTGATGATCTGTATCGGAGACGACGGCCTGTCTAACAGCTTCTGCATGTTCTCGCTCGTCGACTTCATCCACAATTTCTTTGATTCTTTCCTGTTGGCGTCTTAACGCTTTCAGAGCCGCCTTTTGCTTTGCGAGCTGCTCTTCCTCTTTTCTTCTCTTTGCTCGATTCCTCTGAGCTTGAGTTTTGCGTCGAGGTTGTTTCGCCGGTCGCCCATCCTCTACGCTGCTTTGGCAGCCCTCCCATTCCGAGTCTTCTTCCCACTCGGACATATTTGCGCGTTCTTCGGCAGCCTCAGCCTCGGCAGCAGATCGGGCTGCAGCCTCCTTCTTTGCTCTTTCTGCTTCTTCGGCTTGAATCCGCTGTCGCTCCATCCCGAGAGCCCGAGCGCTTTCTTCAGCCAATTGATTCTCATAATCCGTAGAGAGAGGGTTGTAACTAGTACCACCAGTCGGCCTTGGCACAGCAGGAACTTGCTTGCCACTTGCCGTTAGAGAGATAGGATCTTGCTTTATTGACTTTGGTTGCTTGACAGATTCAGAGACTGGCAGGAAATCATCGTATGTATTGTCGTCTTTCTGTGTCGTTGAGCTATCCCAAACATCGTAGGTTGCATTGCTAGCTTCAATGGTCAGGGGGTGATGTCCATCGGCCACCTTCCTCAGACGGGTGAGTTCCTTGTGAGACACCCAGTCAGTCCGATGTCGTTTGGTCGCAGCTGAGCATTGTATCGCATGTTCGCCTGCACGCTTGCGCATGGATACCGCAGGAACGGCAGACCGCTGAGCGAGAATTTCATCTGCCTTCAGACTCTTCTTGGCATGATTTGTAGGGTTCCTTGACGCACGTGAATCTCCTTTGACGTCGATGGTGAAGAGTTCCGACGATCGCTTCTCTCGTATGACACCACTATAGCGTTGTGTCAATATGTATCCAAGTCCTTGAATTTGGGCAAAAGGTGTTTATTCATACCCTCTGGTGACTTCTTCATTCAATTCTTTTAAGCCCTTTTCGATTTCGGTCACATCGACGTTTTTCCGCCACGCTTTCTTCCCTTTTCTCGAGGGTTGGTCCGACTGTCTTGGCGCAGCGGTTGCGCCGGAAGCGCGTGATTGAACCAACGGCATAATTTTCAACACGTATCAGGTATGCGCTGCTAATTGATTCCTGATTATAGAAGATATGCCAGCAACTTCGAAGTGGACGGCCAATTTTGTGGCTCTGTGCCATGTGCGAGGTGCAGTCAGTCGGATTAGTTTTTTTTTTGGTGGAGCAAGACAGGATTAGGTAATGTGAGAAATCTACATACATAGGTACCTATCCATAAGTTTGTACGAGGGTATGTACATACCCCATGTACAGATATGTACCTAGGTGTACAAATGTAGGTACTGGAGTTGATTTTGGGAGCGGGTACGGAGTATATACTAACCGATCACGTGTTTATTACTAAGGCTGCCGGGCGGGTCCTAGGTATTTGTGTACCGCTCAAATTTTTTCCCCTCGCACACACTTCTCTCCTCTTCTCTTCACACCAGACAGCCTTCTCAGTCGGGTTCCTCAGCCGCATGAAATCGGCTTGATTCTGAAACGTAGCTTGCATTTCTGTTGCTACACATGTAGTCAACAGCAGTCACCACGTTCGGCACAAGTCTTATCAAATGCACTGAAACTCTTCTTTTCCTTCCCCGTTCATCACGGGGTAATCGGGCTCCCTCATTCATCGTGGCTCTGTTGCGTCTACCAAACCCCTCATGAATGATGACGGTACGCGACTTCGTGGTACTTAGACATGGCCAAAACTGTTGTTGCTGACCTAGTGACGGTCTCGCAAGGGCTCCTTGTCCTCGTCTTCTACAGGCAGAAACGCTTTTGAGAACCGAGTTCAAGAAACTAAGTCATCCAAAAGGTACGAGCCCCGATCTTTTTTTTATTTCGCTTGAGACTGTCGTCACGTTTTTATGATGAACGCAATATAAATGGGAATCTCTCCTAGCAATTCATGCGGAGAATCTGTATGTATTAGTACGCCTCTGAAAAACCCAGACGCCTCAAGTTTCTTCGTACTGTCTTCGCGATTCCTAACTCTCATCGTAAATGCAGACGCAACAAGGCATGTGGAACTGACGAGTCTCAAGTGACATCAATGCCTTAATTCTAGATTATTTGACCATGGAAGGCTATCCCAATGCGGCTGCCAAATTTACTCGAGAGGCGAACCTTCAGTTACACCAAGACGGGCTTTGTGTTCGCCAACGACAAGTGATACAAAACTATATTCACGGAGGCAACATCCAAGCTGGCATTGAAGCGTTAAATGAGCTTGACCCGGAGGTGAGTTCATGACTTCGTAACCTTCCCCTCGATGGAATGTACATGATTAGAATATGAGTTTTACATGCACCACGCATATAGCTGCTCGCAGCCTATGATGAGACACAACCACTTGTATATGAATGTACATCAATCATTCTTCTGCTTCGAAGTTCGCAATACTTCCAAAACATGAACTAATAATAGTGTCAGATTTTAGACGAAGACAAGGCACTTCATTTCTCCCTTCTAAGACTACAATTGGTGGAGCTTATACGGTCTTGTAATGACATAGGAGATGTTGGGCCGGCTCTCAAGTTCGCCACTGAGCAATTGGGACCTCGAGCCCCAACAAATCCCAAATTCTTGGAAGACTTGGAGAGAACAATGGCATTGCTTCTTTTTCCTCCGAACGCCCTGGAACCCCAATTGGCAGCTCTCCTGGACCCAGAACTTCGCCGTTCTGCTGCTGATAGCGTGAACAAGGCTATTTTAGAGAAATTGTCGACGCGGCGTGAGTCCGCTATTCGTCATTTGGTTAAATTAAGGGCTTGGGCTGAGGAAACTGCCCGCGAGAAATTCGTCAGCCTTCCGGCCTCTCTAGACATCGGCCTACACGATGATGACGACATGCAGGAAGAGAATGTGTCTATTTAAAATGACCCCATGATTACCTGACAAAATTCGCGCGGTTAGTTGAACCGCATGTCTTGGTCGGGCATTGCCCAGTCCTCAATCACGTTTTCCATATTGTGTTGTGGTGTCTGCCGGCAGACGACAACACGGTCTAGCGTAGCTACTTGTTTATAGCATTCCTCATTATGAACAACCGTAGAGAAAAGCTCCCAATGGGCTATTGGCGTATCGAGAGCCAGTCGGTCATTATTCGCCCGAGATACAGGCTGGCACCGGTTGAAGAGAACCGAGCGTGTACATGGAAGTATTCATGCGATCAAAGAACGAAGCGTCACGAACCCCCCTAGCTGACTTGATTTTAACGTTGCTCCGCGTCACGAAGTGAAACACTGAAGGCTTGTTCCAGATTGAAATGAGCGATATCTCCTGACGTCATGACAGATCTAATGTTAACTCATCTTGCCTAAGGAGAGAGACACAGAGGTCCTACATTGGTTTCTTGGCGCCGGACGTTAATTTCTTCAACTTGCTTGCTACCTCCGCTCATCTACTTCGTACGAATATGTTTCAGCTTCTTTGGCGAGTACACGAAATTGTTCGCGTACGCTTTGGGCGTGAATTTACGCGAATTGGGCTCTTGAACAAAATACTCATAGCCCTGTTTCTCCGCGAAGTGAATCGCGTCTTCCTTTGACTTGAAGTTGACGTGAGTGCCTTGCATGAAATCTCCAGAAGATTGCCAGCCCATCAATGAATTTTCCCAGCGATGGCCCTTGCCGAGAACGTCCCAATCCATTCGCCACCGCTCTGTTCTAAAATCTCCTGACTGGGTCGCCGGCTTGGTCTCTTTGTAAATTCTGTTCCACCGAAATAAGTATATCGGAAGCCTGAGTAGCAATCTGATAACGTACCGAACAGTTCGAGCCTGTAGTTCCATGGGCGCGCCGGAAATTGTTGCAGCGGGCAGAACGTCTTCGCTGCCATCCTGAACACGCGTTGGGGCTGGGGTAAAGGTTCTATGCACTGATTCAGTTTATGTGTCCAGTACTAGGGAAGTACGCAGACTCACGATGTAGCTTTGTCCGCAGGAATGTCGTAGTCCGGACGATTTGGGACTACTCCGTGAGGTTGGCCAGAGGTTGTCGTGAGCGAGCTCTGGAATCGCCTGGAATCTATGAATAGCCCCGCTTGAAATCGTTCATTGCTTCTCAGAAGCCTCCCGGCTCGACTTGCGAGTAGGGCTGCCATCGAGATAGAGATGCTTGTTTACAGCGGTTTGAACTACTGTGAACGATCGTTGGATATTGGAGGCCAAGGATCGAGATGTTGTGGCAATCTGAATGGTGGACCACTGCCGAGGTTTAGCCGAAGGAGCGCTGCTTGCAAAACTACACCGAACCACCATCACCGGAAAGGTACCCCCAGAATCACAATCCTCTTCCGTCGCGACTATACTTATTGCGCTTCATCAAGTCGAAAGCCTGTTGGTGCCCTCCGATACAATGAGCTTCGTTACTCGCCGAGCGCTTTCCACGCTTATTCCCCCGAAGGTAAGTCCTGCTCCGGCAACATGACCACAGTCAATGGCTAGTAACGGTCCGTGGTAATCTGGATTAAGGTCACAAAACGAATTGCTCATAGTCAGTATCGTGCTAATTTTCGACTTAGATTGCTTGTCCAAAGGTACGAATTTCTGCAAAGTCCTCCAACGACAATGACTCGCTCCTATCGCGATCTCTACATTCAAGCCAATACCTCATGTGTTTTCAACGGCCGAAACAAAGGTATGTATATTCTTTGTGGAAATCTGGAGACTGAAAGGTCCATCCTGTGTAGGCCATAGGCTGCGCTCCCGATGCTCTGCGCATGCAGCGCGTCATGAGCTTTTATGAAAACCTACCTCGAGGTCCAGCCCCTGTACTCGAACCTACGGGCTTCATTGGCCGCTACCGAGCCAAGCATTTTGGTGACAAGCCTACCGCAAAGCGTGAGTGGTATCGATTGAGGCATTTTGATGGAACGAAGCGACTGACATATCTCAAAGCCTTTATTCATCTCTTGGTCTTCTTGGTTGCAATTGGCTACGCCCAGAACTACTACTTCCATCTTCGTAAGCAGCCTTCTTTTACGTTCTTTAGATTCGGCCATCTGCTAAATCCATCATTCACCAGGCCACCATAAAAATAATGCCCATTAGAGGGCTGGGGTAATGCGGGACCTATGATGCTTGCGCCAGCATGTGAGCATCAATGTACCTAGAATTTCCAAAGGGCTACCGTTTGCGACCCCCCATTGGTGAAATTTCAATATAATCGAGTGTCCGATAGATAAAAGGGAGTCAAAGGTCACGCGCCGCCTATTCGAAATTTGTTCTCCAATTTGGATAGTCATCACGTAGGAATTCTCGTAGTATGATCCATCAGCAGCTCCTTGCGACAGGGTCAAATGCAGCTTCATTAGACTCTGTGATGATGGGTTGAACGCCACAGATTTTGATTGCATTTATAAATGGTGTATCCATATGGACAGGGCGACCAACGTCACAGTGTAGTTTTGAAATGACTCTTGATATAGCATGGCGAAACGAAAGTCTTCGAGATCACGCCATGTTATGGCAGAGCGAACCAACAATCACACCCTGGTTGAACCTGATAGTCGTGCCTTTTGCTCATTGTGAGCATTCTCACGTTGGTATTCCACGTGCAGCCATGTATTTGAGGATACTCTTCTACAAAAGGAGATAGGAGCTACCTAGTTCTAATAAAATAACTCTTAAATAATAAATGGAAATCTTACAAATAAGTAGTAGTCGTTGGAATACGCCATCTGATTCACTTGAAAAATTGAGAATTCGTGGTGATCAAACCTGTCAGCATATTTTTAATTGCACTGCATTGATACTACATAGTATACGTATTGGCGTGATCCCGCCGCATAGACGTGATATGAGAGGCCACGTAGCATTACACGTGCGCATTCTAAGACATTGAAGAAAAAGGACAAGATGTTGGGGGGAGAGTTGATGGCATCTTAACATAAGTCATGGTTGATTTCATCATTTGAGAATCTACCTATATACATATCTAGGTACGTAGGCACCTATGTACCTGGTTACTGGTACATTAGGTACCTACCTACCTCATAAATGGAAAGTGGAACCACAGTGTGAAGCCACCGATGCTTGTGACTTTCCCTGATTTTTCATCCGTGAGTCAGTGACCAATACAAGGTACATACCTAAGCTACCAATGGAGCGCTACCTAGTTACCTGTACAACTTTACGCCGCCTGGAACAGGTGACACGAGAGCTATCAAGTATCAACCCCATTCGAAAACCTCCGTTCACTCTGCTTCTTCAAAAATCATCTGATGACCTACATACCAACATTCTCTGCACAAAGAAAACTCGACACACTGTATGGCGCAAGGACCACGGTTTCCCATCAAGGTATTATACTGAATCATACAGCATCGAAGAAGCTTCATCTGGACGCGCTTCAAGCCAAATCCGGTCCCCGCAAACACATGGGAAGCAACCCCCAGTGATCCAGATTTACGCATGAAGTTGCCATCGCACATTTTCAAGTATGAACACCTCTTCTCCTCGAGGCATTCTCTCGGAATCCGTTCTCACCAATTCATATACACGCAGCACCGTGACTGCGACCGTAGGTCACTGAAAACATTGCGCCCGGCGTCCACGAAAACACCTGCGACGGATGATGGCAACAGAGCCTTCGGGCGATAATCTTGCTGCTCTTTCTGTCTCATCACAAGTTCTGCCGGTACGTGTTTCTCTTTTAATTTGACATGAATATGCAATAGCAGCTTAAATGCGTCGAGTAGCCTGAGAGCTAACGAAAAGCTTTTCTGGAAATAGCTCGACCCAGCCGGCGACCGGAATCGATATGACGTGCCTACCAAAAATGGGCTCACTGCAACAAAAAGCAACGCATCTATGGACAGGACAAGCACCAGCAATGAGGGGCAAATGATAACGACAGAAGCTGGCTTGAGCGGTGGTTCGGACAACGAAGCCTCACGAACAGAATGTTTGAGACAGATGGAAGCGAACAAAGAGCATGGAAGATCCGCATCTACAACAAAGAAGCCCGCGACCTTCAAAGCAGTGTCCGTCAATAAGACCTTTCTCGCGTCAAAAGCTGTCCCTGGTGGGCTGGCCCTAAAACCTATCGAAAAG
This sequence comes from Claviceps arundinis, assembly GCA_018360175.1. NCBI lineage: Eukaryota > Fungi > Ascomycota > Sordariomycetes > Hypocreales > Clavicipitaceae > Claviceps > Claviceps arundinis. The sequence continues at coordinate 9,304 of SRPS01000057.1, read as the reverse complement.
CCGGTTCCAGGCTCGAACACTCCGCCCCCTGGATCATCCGCCCTGCCATCTTCACGTCCTCGGCTTATTGCAAAAATCGGTGGTGGCGCCAGAGAGTCGGCTCCAAGGTATTCGTCCCTCGGCAATGGAGGACAACCTGTGTCAGCCCCAGACCCGAGTGCCGTTTGGAACAAAAACCGACGTAAGTTTTGTATTCAAGGCATTCTTCTAAGGCACTCTTTCAAGGAATTTTTTAAGGAAGTCTTTCAAAGTATGCGAGACTGACCATGGAGAACATTCATTAGCGCCTGAACCCAAGAAATTTACAGACGAAGAATTGAAGAAGTATGGAATTCATATGGCTAGTCGCCTAAATGAAGAGGACGCACAGGGACAGAACAAATGGGCGGATATCGATGAGGATGACGAAGACTGGGCTCCAGATGCAATTACCTGGGGCGATGGAACGAAAACTACACTGCCACATCTGGACGAACCCCAGGGTCCAACTCAAGGAACCATCTCTCTCTCAACTCCTGCAAAATATCAGCCGAAACCTAAATCGCCTAGTTCTGTTTCCGCCGCCAAGGCGACGGCTCCCAAACCCGGCGGGTTTACTTCTGGCAGAGGTCTTGTTTTGAAACCAGCCTCGCAAGAAAAGCCTTCTCTCGTCGCTAAGCCAAGTGTTCCAGCTACATCAGTCAAGTCACCATGGGCTACATTACCTCCTGTTGATAGAGCTTCGCCAGGACTCATGGATAGTGCAGCAGCTGTTCAAGCTCAGCCAAAAGAGGGGATGCAGCTCAAATCGCTCCATCATCAACCAAAAGAGATAACTGCTGATGATTTCACTCGGTCTTCGTGGAGAGAAGGCTCCTCTCATACCAGCAGAGAGCTCTATAATTCTCAGTCCGGGCGTTACGAACCTGCGCCCCATCGCCGAGGATCTTTTAAATCGGATCCCCAAACCAAGCAGCCAGCGCTGCTGCAGCGTCCACAACCAACGGACCAGGTCTTGGAAACATGTGGCACTGAGCCAACTTTCCAGCTGGATCAGGATGGGTTGGTTACCAGATGCCGCGGATCCTCTCTTGTGAGCACTGGCAGCAGCTCCTTGCATCAGCGAAGCTCGACAATAATCGATTCGACTGTGGCGCCTAACGAAAGGTCCCCTTGCCTACAGAATTCGGGTGAGAACCCTGCTGCATCTGGAGATGTCTCGTCTCCTACGCAACCGTTGCTCAAAGATCACTTACATCATCCCTCGATTGACAACACTTCCATAGGGGCGACATCTACATCAGTCCAAAGCCGGGGTCACACTGTTTCGGAAAAGACTTCTTCCTCCGTAGCGGGGTCTAAAGATGAGATCGTCAACGAGGTGGAATATCAGAAGAAGCTAATGCGTGAGCGCATAGAGCTTGCCCGGAAACGCCGACAGGCACAAGAGGCTGACGAGGAGGCTGCTAAGAAAGAACGCATCCAAAAGAAGCTGGAGGCTCTGGGTCCTCCTCCCGAAAAGCGTGTTGACAAGAAGGAATCTTCCCTGATGGCCGAGACAACGAAGCCAACGCAGATTCAACAACGAGAGCGCCCACTCTTGAATGATGCCCACCATCACACCGCTGAGAGATCTCCAAGAGGACAGAAAATCGTACAATCAAGTATCCCTAATCAGCCTAATATCGCGCAGCCCATCTCTCAGCCCCAGCCTCCACATCAATCTATACCAGCGGCGTCGACATCTTTCAGAAGACCATCCCACGGTCAAGACTCGCGACGTAATGATCCGTGGGGAGGTCCAGGTCCTCGTCCTGACAGGTTCCCTTCTTGGGGCTCGGCTGCCCCTTCATCGACATCACGAAACGTTTGGGGCTCTCCTGATAACGACCGTGGGCTAGGAAACGGAACTTTCAACCCTGACCTTGGCAGAGTCACAAACCCTTCGACAGCATCGTCACCACATGCCAAAGGATCATTACCGATAGCACCTCCTCCAAGGCATGGAACTGGGACATTCCCACATTCCCAAGCACAAGCCGGTCAAGGCACCGCGACGGACCCATCGAGTGCCAGATATATTCCCCCTGGATCCGAACTAGCAAGCAAATGGGTCGCCTCTGTTGCAGAAAACGATCAGAAACTAAGCACGGTAGGCTTGTCAGAACGGGCAAGTCGTGAGAATCAGTTGAGGGAGAGGGGCTTGGCTCTGGAGGATTCACAGCCCATCATCAAAGACTCCTGGCGTCCCATTCGTGTTCCTGGAGATGGAACCCGTCATACCATCGGATCTGTTGATGTGAAATCTCACCAAACAGCGTCTTGGAAATCTGCCCCCGAGAGTCTTGTACAAAGTGTCGTCAAGGAAGACTCAGCCATCCCAGCCATCCCAGCCAAACCCGGAATCATTGGATGCGGTGCATCATCGCAATCCAGGCCTTCTAGATTCTTCCCTACAAGAGATTACCGCCAGCAGACGTCCATGGAGAGTCAGTCTTCTCGTTCGACCTCGCCGTCCCCGCCGCCCCCTACAATGGAAGATCATCCCGTGTATGAAGGAGACATCCTGCGGCCTCATGTGTCTTTGCCCAAACCCCAGCCTGTTGTGAAGCTACCACCCATCGTCGGGCCGATAGAACGCAACTCGACAAGGCCACTTGGCCCATGGTCTGCCCAAGTTGCTGTCAAGGACGATCGCCGTGGAGACAATCTCTCTTCGTCACACCCAGACGAAAATATTTGGCAAGCTAGGTTTCACAAACTGCTGCACGGAGATAAGCCGTCTCTGCCGCGTGATATCGGTGTTGATGCTTCTAGCCGCGGACTTGAACCTACCTGTGCACAGACATCTGCGACAGTTTTGTTGCCGATGTCGACATCCATCCAGGTTGATGCATGCTTTCATTCTATACTTACCAAGCCAATGGCGGAGGATTGTTTTGAGGAACAGGAGATGGGCTCGCTGCCTCAAATTCGACTCCCTCACAAAGCCCCCGAGGCGGCTTGGCAGCCCGCTGCAGCCCAATCCAGAGGGCTTCCCAAGAGGTTTCTTGTGCAGGCTGCTGCAAGGGAACCCTTCCAATTCTGTTTGGACAGCCCTGCAGGCTCATCGTCAGTCAACATTCTATTCCCGGGCATGAAGGAAATGAAGAAGGTATTGGTGTCCAAATCTGTCAATCGAGGCTCTAGAGCCTCGCATGGGCCAAGAATAGGCACTAGGCCCCGAGGATTCGGTACCGCATCACGGGGCGGCAAGAGAGAGAAGTCCAATTCTCAAGAGACCGACATGGCTTTCCATCGTGGTGGCCGTGCCGGATTTCGAAACGGGAACTCGAACAACTGGACACGGCGTCAGCCTCAACCTTCTCACCAACTCCCTAGCAAATGATAGCAACAAGGCTATTCAAACAAATGATAATTTCGGGTGGTTGACGGCAATGTGGCGAAGAGCACACGAGCGAGACCGCATTTTGCACCATCGTCGCGCCAAAAACTCACCTTTTTCTATTTCATATCCGGCTGCAAAAGCACGCATTATTTGGCTCAATCAACCGTCAGAGCGCGGTGAAGGGGATGGCGTCAAGTACTTGGCATGTCACCGCTGCCAATTGCAACGCAAGTCACGCCTGGTGCGGTTCGGCATACTCCGGCCCATGGCTGCAGTTCTCTTCGTTTTTGTATTGTCATTCCTTGTTCATTGGTTTCTTTTCCCTTATTGGGCGTGATAGGCACGACACTTTCGACATGACTCTTTCACATCTTTTATGGGTCTACGCGGTGTGACGGTTAGGCTAGTCTGTCGAATCACTTCAAGTATATGTGTTCTACTCCACGTGGCTACAGCGTCTTGCTAAATATAAGGTCATGACCAAAGGCAATTAGTTGTCGACTGCCTGGTTAGGGTAAACGACTATAATATACATCTAGGTTTTATTGAGTTCGAGTCCGTCTAGAGACTTTTCTAACGTAGCGCAGCACTACAAGTTCTGCGCCTTTGTTGCCAATGCACTCTCGATTCCCGAGTCGCATGCTTGTTGTCCCAGGGTGCGATAAAATAACCGATCGTGCGTCGGGGAAGATCATAGCCTACAAAGGCAAGGTCATGAACCTACTGATCTAAGATCATAATTGTGCTTGCCGCTGTCTAGCAACGCGCTATCGACTCAACTCGTCTTGCCATCCCGATGTCTTCGAAACTGTATGGAGGACCATTTGCGTCAGGCCTTTCGGTTTCACGCTGCTGAAGCTTGCTCAACTCCCAACGATAAATATCTGCCTTCATGCATATTTGATACAGTGCTTGACGCTCATTGGGGGCGTGTAGCCAATCACAGTGTGCATGTCGTCTTCTCCTTCTCGCCGTTAAGAAACGTGTCCGATGCATTTTACCGACATCAAAAGCCACCCAATCCTAACGCTGCATCCTTCAAAAATCTTCCACGGCACAGTTAGGATGCAAGACATATACAGTCCGCCCCACAGTAGACTCAGACTCAGCGTGGCTGTCCGAAACCTCTCCGCGCAAAGCCATCAAGATGTTGTCCTATTTCTCCGTTAGTTTCAATCTGGACATACAACATTTGCTTCTTCGGATGCTCACCTTGACCATTTTCTTGAGGACCATGTTAGCAAGAACCTTTTCGGAGTTGTAGCTCTCTTCGCCCTCAAGTTCATCTTCATGTCTTTCCAGATACCACTCAATCAACTCTTGGCCGTCTACACCACCGCCACTTCCATTCTCATCGTCGTTGATCCTCTGAACTATCATGTTCATCATTTTGATGTACTTGTCATAGGTAATCGTTCGTTTTGGTCCATGGCTAGAACTCTCCGTGTTCCCTGACACGTCGTTCGAAGCTGCCCCGTCTCCAAGGCTCGTTAAACCGTCGTCAGGTCCCCCCGTTGCAGCACGTGCAGCACGCCGAAGTGTGTCGCCATCTTCTTGAGATTCGTCCTCAGCCAAGATTTCGATATCGTCGTGCTCGACTGAGATAATACTTTGTCTCAGCAAGTCGTATGCTTCAAAGACCATCTTTTCATCGATTTCCTCCACACAATTGACCTTCGCAATTGCCTCACTGAGCCGAATCATGCTTTCTAGTTGTCGAACGGTTATGCGGTATGAGTTCTTCCCAATACCCCCCTGAGCGTCATCAGCGCGCAATTCTTTATACTTCTGTACAAGCGCGTCCCTGGCTTCATCCGTAAACTCTGGCCGAAAAGTTCTGGCGAAGCGAATGTATCGCTGAAGCTGCTCTGTACTAAACTCCGGCTCTACTGCCTCGTCTCTTAGTTGATGGATTCCGACAATATGTTCTGCGAGGTGGCGATCAATTTTCTCATTGCACTCGTCGAGTATGACGAAAAACAGATCGAATCGTGACATGATAGGAGCTGACATATTGATGTTGGATCTCAAGGTGGTTTTGCGGTTGTATCGTCCTCCCACGGGGTTTGCGGCAGCCAGCACACTTGTTCTCGCGTTCAACGTAGCTTGAATGCCAGCTTTAGCTATGGATATTGTCTGTTGCTCCATTGCTTCATGAATCGCAACTTGATCGGCCACATCCATCTTGTCGAACTCATCAATAGCGCAAATGCCATTGTCTGCCAGCATGAGTGCACCGGCTTCAATTGTGAACTCGCCCGTTTCTTCATCCTTGATAACTGCCGCTGTGAGACCAGCGGCTGAAGATGCTTTCCCACTTGTGTAGACGGCTCGTGGAGCGAACGAGCATACATATTTCAAGAACTGTGATTTTGATGTCGATGGGTCACCGACGATGCAGATGTTTATGTCGCCACGCAGATGCATACCTTCTGGTGTCACCTTGTGAACGCCGGACATCAGTTGCAGCAATATACCCTTCTTGACGACTTCATGGCCGTATACCATTGGAGCTATAGACTGTACCAAGCGAGAATAAATGTGGTCACCATGGACCATAGCTCTCAGGTCATCAATTTCCGATGGGTTCATGGAGGCGAGAACAGCGGCTTGTGCGCTCTCGACAGACTCTGCTCCCTCATTGGAGTGGTTTTGTGTAAGAGCACTGACAACATCAGCAGCACTATTTGCCGAATGTTGTCCGGTCGCCGAATTGTCGGGTGCGACAAAGCAAGAGAGGAAAGCTAGTCGGTAGGTGAGGTCACGGACACCAAGAGCCTTTAGACCGGTCACGCCAGTTCCTCCCGCATCGTTTCCACGAGGATTTCCTCGGTCATCGCGAACTGCAGTAGGTCTAAGGCCAGGTAAACCCAGCTGGCTGACATCCGGGACAACAATGAGAGCGCCAGAGAAGATACACTTCTCGCCGGCTTTAGCTCTGTCCACAATCTCACCTCGTAGGATGACATCGAGAGTCCTGGGCATGCTGCCAGTGGGAATTTCGGAGCTATTTTCCTGAATACGGACTTTCTGCCAGTCAACAAAGGTGCTGCGACGAATATCGAGTTGCCACGCCACACGGTTTTGACAGGTTTTATTGGGACACTGCATAGGTTCTGTATATCGAAAGATTTGTTCAACGTTGGGAACAACCGCACGGCACCCCTCGCACACAAACGTAGCCAGTGATAACTCAGGTCTCACTTCTGAGGTACGCGTGACTGTGCCAGAAATAGAAAGCAGTTGGCCAATGTTGGCAGAGCGTAAGCTGCGCACACGAGAAACGAGTGGCAGATTGTAGAAGGCTATCGAAAACAACTTGTCTGTCTGCTGGTGTTCATTCTTGCGCTGTGAACTCTCGCTTTGACTGCCAGATCCCAGCTGACTTGCCGCGGACGTAGAGATTGCGCTTGAGGCTGTAGGTTGACGATGTTCTCGAAAATACTGAGGCTCGTGTTTTGCAATCATGTTATGCAGCGCAGCTGTAAGAAACGGCAAGAAACGATAATATTGGCGCATGACACCGTCTGCGAGACTCCCATTCTCCCATGATGAAAGGTGCTTGAAATCAACGTAGAATGTCGACAACTGCATGGCTTTCATGCCTTTAATTTGCGCCACATAGTATTTGTCAGTCGTGACTGCGCTCGAGGTAGGTATCCCAGATGGGTTCGAGTCTTCGACAAAACTACAGGGAGCATGATATTAAGATCCTTGTTGCATTCGACTAGCCAGAAGCCAAAGATAGCCCAACAGGCTACAAGTGTCAGGGCATGAGCGCCTACCTCTCTATAAATGATTGGAAATGCTCTTGGACTAGCAGACCGACGCGATCCTCAACACGAGGAATGCTGGCGGTATTTACACGGCGCGAGCTTCGCGGAACATGATCATCAGCAAAGGCGTCGCCTTCGTCATCACTGGCCACTCCGAGATTTTCGGAAGGCGGCCCTCGTGGACGAGCAGACGAAGAAGAAGACGGAAACTTGATCTGTCGTCCTTGTGGAACTGAAGATGATGCATCGGACATCTGGAAACCAGTATCATTGGGTGTGGTCATTGTAACGGCGCCCTCATTGGCAAACCAGCCTTCGGGTGCGTGGTGAGTCGTGTGCGATGAAACTGGCCAGGAGTTGTTCTCACAACAGTACTTCCTCTTCCGAAAGTAGACAGGTATGTTGGGGTCGAAGTGGATTGAAGGTGAGATTCCCTTCGTGGATGGAGGATGATGGATGCTAACTTCAAGGCGGGTGTGGAAAAGTCCGTAATTATGGAGTACATGCAGAGTAATGCAGACAAGTTGATAGTGATACAATACCTACATACTTGAGAAGACGGGAGGGAGAGCGTGTTAGGGGGGGCGACGACGCGACATTGTAAATTTGAAGCTTCGCTTTACGTCTTCTTCTTCAGTAATCGTCGCAAATTAGTTTCAGCTTTACTAATAACGTACAGTGTACGAGGCTGTCGTAGACTCGTAGGCTGTAGGCCTTGTAGCAAGTTGGAAGCGGGATGGTGGGAATCGGGATAGGGCCGTCTATGTACATGATACCTACATACCTATGTAGGTACCTATACCCAGAGGGCCCTATTCTTAGCTGTATGAGGTAGGTTACAGGTACCTTATAGCTTTTTAAAGCTGTATACGCGTAGCCGTGGCCCCGGGCCCGTAAGGCCCCGTTTATGCCCTTTTTTTTTCATGGAGCGCGGGGCTGGAAAACTAGATTATTGCACAAAAATGAGGCTATACCTAATTGAGCACTGCCAAGATGCACAAATCGTAAATCACGAATATGACCCTGGCAAACGAAGTACCGCGCTAGACAAGGGTCTTACAAGGGTGTCACGCTCACGATTTTCTGTTCCAGAATTCGGATTTGTATGGGAGAAGCTGGATTCCCGCGCTCCAGCCTCCGAGCTGCTTTCCGGGGCTCCTTTTTCAAAACTTGTCCATTTGCGACCGAAAACTCGCCTCTGACCCACCACCAAAATGGCAAGTCCACTGGAAGTCCACTGGCAAGTCCACTGACAAGTCCACTGGAAGTCCACTGGAAGCCCACTGGCCACAAATCCTCGATGTTTCGATGAACTCTCGGTGATTTCAATGATCTTGCAGACTGCGAGGCAGACGGCGGCGTCTGCGAGCCTACTGAATCTGCGCGTTCGCCGTCAAAATCTGATTGTTCATCCAACGGATTACCCAGAGCAAGATCGCACCAGTCAGCCATGACGATGTTGTTGGTATTTGTTGTTGTTGTTGTTGTTGTTGTTGGTACTTGTTGTTGCTGGTACTTGTTGTTGTTGTTGTTGTTGTCGGTACGTAGTGACACATTCAAGATTTTCAATCATCCTGCAGTCGTTCCCGACATTTCGGGCCCGGAAAAACGTCTCTACGATGCGCCTCGGTCACGTCGGTATCCATAATTACCCCCGTCTGTATCCATATTTACCCCCAGTCTAATCCCCGTCGATATCCACAGTAACCCCCGTCAAAATCCACAGTACATCGTCTAGCGTCCACCTAGTGGCTTGGCAGCACATGTCTCTTTGGCACCGAAATCCAATTCCAATTCAATCTCCAGAAAAGGGCATAAACGGGGCCTAATAGTGTGTGATGGATTCGAGCCTGAGGCTCGTCTCTTGTGGAGAAGCAGGACAACTTGTGGAGAGGACTTCTTGTTCTCCCTTCTTCTGTACGGAGTATTTTTGTCAATGCGACTGTTGAGGGAACCGACGACCATTACCACGTTATCCTGGACTGCCAGATTTCGAGCACCTGCGCCCCATCCACCTTCCTGTCGCTCCCCTCCGCGACCGCCGTGACCTTAGATCGGCCCTGGACAGCTCGAAGCTTGCACCACTGCTGGTGCAATGGATGCTTCGCACAGGCCGACTACAACAATTCACCCTTGCGACCACGTTGAAAAAGAGGTGGGA